>JAVTVY010024087.1:0-93105 GCA_036873755.1 Hanleya hanleyi
AAATTTCAGAAAAATCCATGAAATATTTCCCAAGAATTCACGGTAACAATGTTTCAAGGGGAAATTGAAGATGGCCGCCTTGTGGCCATATTGGATCTTCGATTCGGACCGAAAAAGGTACCTTGCACAACTAGACCATAAGGGGAACCTGTGTACCAAATTTGAGAAAGATCCATGCAGTACTTCCTGAGAAATCACGATAACAAATTTGCATGGGAAAATCCAAGATGGCGGCCTGTTTTGCCATATTGAATTTTCGAATCGGACCAGAAAAGTTATCTTGTACAACTAGACGACAAGGTGAACCTGTGTACCTAATTTAACAAAGATCCATGCAGTAGTTCCTGAGAAATCGCAATAACAAAGTTTCATGGGGAAATCCAAGATGGCCGCCTGATGGACATATTGGATTTTGGAATCGGACCAAAAAAAGTTTCTTGCACAACTGGACCCCAAAGGGAACATGTGTAGCAAATTTGAGAAAGATCCATGAAGTAGTTCCTGAGAAATCGCGATAACAAGTTTTCATATGGGAATCCAAGATGGCTGCCTAGTGGCCATATTGGATTTCGGATCGGACCAAAAAAGGTTTCCTGCACAATTAGACCCCAAGGGGAACCTGTGTACCAAATTTGAGGAAGATCCGTGCAGTAGTTCCTGAGAAATCGCGATAACAAGGTTTCATGGGGAAATCCAAGATGGCTGCCTGGTGGCCATATTGGATTTTCGAATCGGACCAAAAAAGGTTTCTTGCACTACTAGACCCCAAGGGGAACCTGCGTAACAAATTTGAGAAAGATCTATGCAGTTGTTCCTGAGAAATCATGATAACAAGGTTTTACGGGAAAATCCAAGATGGCTGCCTGGTGGCCATATTGGATTTTCGAATCGGTCCAGAAAAGGTATCTGCACATCTAGACCCCAAGAGGAACCTGTGTACCAAATTTCAGAAAGATCCGTGCAGTAGTTCCTGAGACATCGCGATAACAAGGTTTTACGGGAAAATCCAAGATGGCCGCCCTGTGGCCATATTGGATTTTCGAATCGGACCAGAAAAAGTATCTGCACAACTAGGCCCCAAGGGGAATATGTGTACCAAATTTCAGAAAGATCCATGCAGTAGTTCCTGAGAAATCGTGATAGCAAGGTTTCATGGGGAAATCCAAGATGGCCGCCCTGTGGCCATATTGGATTTTCGAATCGGACCAGAAAAGGTATCTGCACATCTAGACCCCAAGAGGAACCTGTGTACCAAATTTCAGAAAGATCCGTGCAGTAGTTCCTGAGAAATCGTGATAACAAGGTTTCATGGGGAAATCCAAGATGGCTGCCCTGTGGCCATATTGGATTTTCGAATCGGACCAGAAAAGGTATCTGCACATCTAGACCCCAAGGGGAACCTGTGTACCAAATTTCAGAAAGATCCGTGCCGTAGTTCCTGAGAAATCGCGATAACAAGGTTTCATGGAGAAATCCAAGATGGCCGCCCTGTGGCCATATTGGATTTTCGAATCGGACCAGAAAAGGTATCTGCACAACTAGGCCCCAAGGAGAATCTCTGTACCAAATTTCAGAAAGATCCATGCAGTAGTTCCTGAGAAATCGTGATAACAAGGTTTCATGGGGAAATCCAAGATGGCCGCCCTGTGGCCATATTGGATTTTCGAATCGGACCAGAAAAGGTATCTGCACATCTAGACCCCAAGAGGAACCTGTGTACAAAATTTCAGAAAGATCCGTGCAGTAGTTCCTGAGAAATCGCGATAACAAGGTTTCATGGGGAAATCCAAGATGGCCGCCCTGTGGCCATATTGGATTTTCGAATCGGGCTAGAAAAGTTATCTGCACAACTAGACCCCAAGGGGAACATGTGTGCGAAATTTCAGAAAGATCCGTGCAGTAGTTCCTGAGCAATCGCGATAACAAGAATTGTTTACGGACGGACGACGGACGACGGACTGACTGACTGACGGACGACGGACCACGGACGAAAGGCGATTTGAACAGCCCACCATCTGGTGATGGTGGGCTAAAAAATGAAATAAATAAATAAAAAAATTGAAAAAATAAAAAAAACATAATAATGTGTCGACCTAGCTACTATAATTTGGGTGGTTTAAAGCAGAATTCGATCAAAATTTGTGTTTGCCTTAAAAACAGTTCAGTTTGAACAGTAGAATATAAAGCACAGGCCCAAATTAGGAAGTTGATTGTTTGGGGCAACATAAACTTGCTACAGACCACGGTAGGCTGGGGTTTTTTTTCTAATTTTACTCTTTTTTTTCAATTGTGAGAACATACCTGGTGACAATATTGTTTCATGAGAGTAGAGACAGAGATGTGCCAAAATAGGGAAAATATTATCATTTTTATGGATCCTGTCTTTATACAAACATGTAGTTTCCTAGTTTACATATATAATTTCAACATAAGACCATTTATTCCTTAGATGCATAAAAAAACAAGCATTCTGAAAACCCCAACATCTCGCCTTGCGGGGTCATCCGCCGAAGCTGCAGCAGTATTGAAAGCATAAATATAGAGCAAACAATAATGTCTGGAATAGATGATGTGGTACAGACAATAATGTCTGGAATAGATTATCTGGTACAGACAATAACATCAGTCCCATGTTGGATTACTGCCAGATAGGTCAATCCTACGTAGGATGGATAGGTCAGTGCCGTGGGATTACCCTGGCATAGGGCAGTCCAGTGAGAGATTACTGCTGATAGGTCAGTCTCATGCGAGATTACTGCTGGATAGGCCAGTCCTGTGTGGGATTACTGTTGGATGGGCCAGTTCTGTGTGTTATTACTGCTGAATACATCAGTCCCATGTGGGATTACTGCTGGATAGTCCAGTACCAAGTGGGATTACTGCTGGATAGGCCAGTCCCGTCTGGGATTACTGCTGGATATACGAGTCTCGTATGGGATTACTGCTGGATAGGTCAGTCCCATATGAGATTACTGCTGCATAGGCAGTCCAACGTGGGATTACTGCTGCAGGGTTAGATCCAGGAATTTGAAGTAGTGTCTTCATTTGAAAATAAATGCCGAGCGCAGCGAGGTGTTAGCCAACAGGCCGGGGTCCCGGGGCCGCCCATGTCCTTGGAAGCTCTAGGGTCCTACATGCTCTCAGAAGCATTTGAGCCCATTCCTGGCTATTTAAATGTCTTGTCAGATACCTCCAGATCATGAACAATTTACTTCTTTTTTTTCAAATTTTCACCACATTTGGCCTAACCTGGCTTGTGTTTAAATATCACAAAGCTGAACAGAGACTTGCTGCATGAATTTCCAGAATATTGACTTCCATCTCTCTCAGAATTGCTTCATCGGTACTATACCATGATGTATACTTTCATTAAACTACTAACAACTAACCTTTGGGTCGGAGCTCAGGGGCTCTCATAACCCATTCCTGGATACAAATGTCTTCTCATTCAGACAAGTATATCAATCGACCGAAGAGGACGTCCACTTTGTGACAGTCGGAGACATCAATTTTTAGTTTTTTCAAATGTCCACCCGAGGCACCGCATCCCCTTTTTTGGCCGCTGCCCTTTCTGCCCCCCCCCCCCCCCGACCGACCTTTTGGCCCAACCATGGCAGTCATTGAAGACACCACGTGGGAACGCACAAGCCGCGTAACTCTCAGGACAGACAGACGTACATATTCCCTTCTTTAGTCATGGTATCGACCTCTGCCTGGAGAACCAAAACTCTCCAGACAGACGTACATATTCCCTACTTCATTCATGGTATCGACCTCTGCCTGGAGAACGAAAACTACCACGATGTAGATGTATAGCTGTCTCCCCTCCCGTAAGGTGTGTCTGACGCGACTTGACAAACACTCGTCCAGTTTACGGCTTTCAAGCTTCGTAAAAAAAATGATTTGATTTTTGAAGAAATCATTTGATATTTTGTAAAAACATATTCATTTTTAATTCATTTGATTTTGTACCTGTGTCCGTTTTACGGACGCTGTGAGACCCTAGATCTAACCCTGTTTAAGCTGGATAGGCTAACCCTGTGTGAGATTACAGCGGGATAGGTCAGTCCCATGTAGGATTATGGCTGCATAGGTCAGTGCCGTGTGGGATTACTGCTGCATATTGCAGTCCAGTGCGGGATTACTTCTGGATAGGTCAATCCCGTGTGAGATTACTGCTGTATAGGCCAGTGCCGTTTGGGATTACTGCTCCCAGTTGGGGATTACTGCTGGATAGGCCAGTTCGGTCTGGGATTACTGCTGGATAGTTGAGTCCCATATGGGATTACTGCTGGATAGGTCAGTTCTGTGTGGCATTACTGCTGGATAGGCCAGTGCCACTTGGGATTACTGCTGGATAGGTCAATCCCGTGTTGGGTTACTGCTGGATAGGTCTGACCAGGAAAACATGAAACATGTCCACCAAGCTTTATAATTATCCTACAAAAGGTTCAACAAACTTTCCATGTACAGATCTACATGTAAATTTTTACCCAACAAAAACTTTATCAATGGAAACGTAAGAAGTACAAAAATTCACATTTAATGTCATATTTCTTAAATAGCACATGCACATCCTCGAATCACAATGAACTTGGGAAGCAAGTGTCAAACTCATCCAATGAAAGCTGACAGCTTCAGCATACTTTCCATGTACAGGTGTTTACATTATAATTGGCAGATTACTAAGACAAAACCCTCAAAATTTGAACAAAAATCAATATTTCATCTCCTAAAGAGCACAGGAACATCGTCTAATCATATGAAATATGTGTATCAAGTTTCATAATCATCCCATGACAGCGGACAACTGCAGCAAACCTTCTATGTACAGATGTACATGTATACATGTACAGCCTAGCTACATGTACAATTCGGCTATTAAACAGAAAACTCTATCATTTGCCATACTTTGGATCAAAATTAATATTTCATCTCAAAAATAGCACAGTTACATCCTCTAATCATAAGAAACATGTGTACCAAGTTCCATAATCATCCAATGACAGCTGACAACTGCAGCCAACTTTCTAAGCACAGATGTACATGTGTACTTCAGCTACATGTAAACGCAAAACTCAATCATTTGCCATAATTTGGACAAAAATCAATATTTCATCTCAAAAATAGCACAGGTACATCCTCTAATCATAAGAAACATGTGTACCAAGTATCATAATCATCCAATGACAGCTGACAACTGCAGCAAACTTTTTAAGTACAGATGTACATGTGCACTTCAACACAAAACTCTATCATAGGGGTTTTAACATTGGAGCACCCCAGGGGCAGTACTCCCAGGTGGAATACGCAGCCCCCAAATTTTTTTAAATATTTTTTCTAAATTTTTAGATTTTTTTTTAATTTGCTAAACCAAAAACATTATCATTTCCAGGCCGGGGACACCGACGATGACATCCTCTTCCCCCCCCTCACAATATCTCCCCTTTACTTCGTAAGGCGAGATAATAAATAAATAAATAAAAAGTACTGGATAGAGACTTTTTTGGTGGGTAGCCAGGTAGCGTTACCCCAAACAAAAGATATTTAATTTTGGCTCATTATTGTGTTATCCAATATGCATATACAACAAATTAGCATGATAACAGTTTTAAATTCTCTGATATGTTCAACCAGTCAACTTGAAATTCGAAATCTAATCCAGACTTCCATAGATTATAACAGTTTATACAGTACCCCCCCCCCCCACCCCACCTCCTCCGATAAATATAAATAATGCGAACACCAGTGATTCATAATAAATGAATAATCTCCGCTTAAAACAAGCTACATGCATTAAAATTGAATAATATTTGATCAACATAAAGATGACATGGGATACACCCTCCCAGGGAATGGGATGTCCCTAAGTCTTGAGGTAGCAGGTGGAGGGCATGCAAGTAGGCAGTCTCCACTATTAGGATTCCTGCAGTACGTAGCAATTATTACTGGTAGATGTATGCACTTATACACTTATACAGCCAAATTTCTACATGTTGGTACCGTGTGGTAACTGAATGGTAACCGCAAGAAAGGGCCCGGAACGGTACACCTCAGTACAGTACCATTCAGTACTGACCCGTATCCACTCAGTAACTGGTCAGTACCGATTGGATACCATACAGTACCACAAGAAACAAAACTGAACAGTACTGCATGGTAACTGAACAATAACCAACCTGTTACTGTGCGGTACTGCTCAGTTACCTCTTGGAACCAGGCTGTTGCTAACTGACATGTACTGAACAGTTCAGTTCTGACCTGTGATTATCTGTTCAGTTACAGCTCAGTACTCACATGTATGGTGGGCCTTTCCATGCAGTACCGTTCAGCTCAGTACATGTCTGTGAAAAATTGCCTGTGTAATAAATATTGTATAGCACATGTATAATTATTAGAATTAGGTATAGGGATATGAGTATTGGTTTTGTAACAGTATGTTTTGATAACAGTTTGTGTATTCCATATTAACTCTGGAAGTTCACATTCATTCATTGGTGTTAGACAAGTTTCGACAACTGTTACAAGACAAGAGCCACTGCCTGTTGTCATGGTTGTGGTTAAATTGTGCCTTCCTTGTCATTCCAGATATATATAATCTTTTATTGTTTATTTACCCTGAAAAGTGTTCACCTGACTACTGTTGTACTAGCCGTTTGTATCTACTAAGACCTGTATGGTTACATTTCTCACCTGTTTAGTATAAAATGTGTTGTTGAACATGTATGTGTATCAGTCCTGACGATGACATAATATATGTCGAAATATTGACCAAAATATGGCTTTTCTGTCGTTATTCGGAGTAACAATACTTCTTTATTAGGTAAGTGTCCCTACTGCTAATTGAGCTGTCCTACTGTTATGCCAGACATTGGAATATTACTTGAACAATTGTTAAAATAGTATAATTTGTGATTGTTAGGAATCTCTACCAGTGGAACTCGCTATATAAAACTCTAATAGGTATACATATTGTACGGGATGAAAATAAGTCAGTTAACTTTAGAATTCATCTTGGCATGCGACTATGCAAGCGCCAAGGCAGCTAATAGATGTAAGATAGGTAACCCTTGTTCATGTACATGTAGATTGCTACTATACATTTAGTTTCTGTAATAACTAGAAGTGCTGTATAATTGTGTCTATATTGGAATTAATTAAAGTCAAAGTTAGTTAACTAGATCATTAGGGTAAATAAAACTATGTTGTGTATATACTTAACGTGGACTACATGATAACCAGAGAACAATCTGGTTATAAATCCCTCTCACAATACAGTGATCGCAATAAAAAAATCCAGGAGAGTGATTAACAGCTCTCGCTAATTTTATAAACAAGGGAGACTGTTGTGGCATTTAAATATTTCCAATTTAACACACTTAAAAACTGCTGCAGCAAAGTTACTTTTCCTATTTTGCTACGGCATTGGCCTCGACATTGCTGATTCCTGTGGCTAATTGAGGGGATGGAGTAGGTGATCACAAGAACTGACATTCAGTGTTGCAAGTACTGGAGAAATTTCAAGGAAAATAGGGGGCTTTTGGTCATAGGGCAGGGCTTCGTGTTTAGAATTAGTGCGCGAGCTAAAAATAGCTCACGTCAAAATATTTAGGAGAGGGTATTTAAAAGTCAGGCGAGTGATTGCAATATAATACAATATAAAATGTGACAGTTTACGTGAGCTAAAAATCACTCTCGTGACATGAACTTACGCGAGTGTTTCTGAGAGGACATGTGGAAAATAAAACATTTAAAGAAGACGAGAAATTAAATTTCCTGAAGAACGCAGAAAAATAATCTGAAACTGATGAGACCCAAACGTTCACAGAGACTCGGTAACAAGCATACTTTATGAAGATATCCACCCCCCCTCCCGCCCAATAATAATAAAACAACAACAACAACAACAACAACAACTATAAACTATGTGATCAGAGAAACTCTTAAAATGTCCTTTTGATGGAAATGGGATTTTAACCCGATATACATACCTGGTTACACTTGGGATTATTTGTCCTTGGCCTGGTGTCACTGGTTGAACCCGCAGACCGGGCCGCGCAGACCTGTTTTTCATTATGGTGTTGTTGTTGATTTAACTGGTTCATACAATTCGACTGGAGCTCAACTCGCATCAGTCTCATGCACTCATCTGTATTGATCTGGAAATCTTGAAGCTTCATATCTGACAGAATCAGACCTCATTTTTAGCATTGAACACCTGACTGTCATGACAACAAATACGTTTTTCGCTGTTTTACGAGTCCAAACTTCTCAGCTTGCCTGTGCTGTGTCGTCTGCGCGACGACTTACCTACAGCGCCCCCTAATGGCATCGGGAGTTGTCCCCCCGCTGATCTGTGTAATTCATGTCGAGTTGACTATAACATTGAATTGAATTGAATTGGTTGGAATGGGAGACGTCCCTCGTCCTAAATGGGTCTTATCATATCAGTGACAATGGTGTTTCCACAGTGTCAGTAATACATACTGTAAGAATACTGAAATATTACAGTACTGAAACAGTACAGAAACAGTACTGAAATCGTACAGTACTGAAAAAGTACAGAAACATTACAGTACTGTTTCAGTACTGAAACAGTACTGATATCGTACAGTACTGAAAAAGTACAGAAACATTACAGTACTGTTTCGGTAGTGAAACAGTACTGTTATATTTCAGTACTGTTACAGTACTTTTACATATCAGTACTGTTTTGGTACTGTTATATTTCAGTACTGTTTCTGTACTGTTTCAGTACTGTAATGTTTAAGTACTCTTTCAGTACTGAATTGCTACTGTTATATAACAGTACTGTTTCAGTACTGTTATATGTCAGTACTGTTTCAGTACTTTGGTAGAAATGTACTGAAACAGTACTGACGCTATTTTTGCTGTGTATCTGTCCTGAGCGATTTAGAGCGTACCAAAGCTTCGGGAGGAGCGGAAAGTGCTCCCCGCCCTATATATTTTTGTTATCTCTAATGCTAGAGTGCAGAAACTTACCACAACATATCCGTGGCTCAAGCGCTACTAGAAAATGTAAAACAATCCAAGCTGGCTGCCATGATTACGTCACAGTGACGTCATTCAAAGAAAGGCAATTTTTACGATTTTTTGGCCAGATTTTTGGAGTTTTGTATTTATACAAGTTTTCCTACATAATAATTTAGAAAATAATTATCTGATATGAAATACAATACTTTTGAGCATTTTTTTTGCATAAAAAGACAAAAATGCTAATTTTCAGTCACACACATACATGTAAGGCAGGATTGTTTTTATTTGCTCATGATCCTCTTTTCGGAGGGATATGCAAATAGGCTCAAAATGACCCAATATAAGGTGCGCAAAAGTCACAAAGTTTCAGCTCTTAATATTTGTCCGTTCCGGAGCTACGGGACAAAGTTCACTAGGAGGCGGAAAGTGCTCCCCAAGAGCAGGTATAGGGTTAACGCCACGGTCCAGAATTGACCATGTTCAGAAACTAACAGAAGAATGAGTAGATCTAATTCTGTCATATTTAATCTAGACTTGTTTCTAGGTGGCACTGTTTGCCTCTAAGCTTACAGCCTTTCGCAAAAAAGCGGGGTTTGGTCACAACCTCAACCTCAAACGCTAATTCTACCACACCCCATGTGTTTTACCGAATAACCTTATTACATTTAAAGAAAGAAGCCCAGGTGTGATCTAATTCCAATAGATCATACATCTCAACCAATCGGTGTGGATTATATGACGTCGTAAGTTTCTTTGCGTGTCCAGTTGAACTCGCCCAGAGGGGTAATAGGATTGGAAAGGATATCAAAATTTATCGTCTGCTTATCGTCTTGTACATCATGGAGTAAATTAACGTTGGCGAAAGAGTTTTCTTCCGTGGAGATTTATTTAAAGTTGGTAATGTCACTAAACCTTTTGGGATTTATGATAGGTACAAAATCCAATTGCTGGATGACGGGAGAATTTCACATGTATTTTAAAACCAAGTGTTACGCTTTCATCATTTTGATCGTCAATTGCGTTTTAGCACGCCCCTATAGGTGTCATACTGTGGACTCTCCAACCCGTGTCGATTTCAGGCACGCGACTTGCAGGTGTTGCTTGCTCCGATTAATTGGCGGGCCAAAGCATTTTTTGCCAAGGTCATATTAGTCATCTACGCTTCGGGGAAATGTCGAGGATATGCTGACAATAGTGTATTTTCCAGGAAGAGCCAACTGGCTCTAACCGCCTCATTGATTGTGGCGATCGTGTGAGAACGGTTCTCCTCAGCAAAGAAAATGTTCTCCCTTTCAGTGGAATGATATATGTCTATGACTAACAAAAGTAAATATATTCAGTATTGGTGTCTGTCGTCGTCCATGTCTTTCGGTGAAAAAGCAGTGATCATTGTGATTCAAAGTTAAGAGCTATTTTTAAGTTGTTCAAGAAAGAGTGAGAAAATGATCGACAAAGGAGTCAGTGTCTGGGGGAATACGTGCCGAGACTGGTCACCAATGGGCTGTTAAATTATATATTCAATATGCAATCATTTTCATAGAGACTTACAAGTTTATTCACATTCTTTGTAAACACCCTGCATTCATAGGTTAACATGAATAGAAATCTGTGTTCCCTCCTTTTTGTTCGTTTTGTCACGAGAGCAGTAAACAAGTTTTTGGACGTCAATATTTCCAATGTCACCTTGACAGTGATCTGTTTATATGATATCTATCAATAAACACGACAACCGTCAATGTTGTACAACAGACAGCAACGTGTACACTCAAGAGACACGCCATATTTGTTTATCAATACTATAATGAAGTTGGCATTCTTCGTACATTCACAGGGCATGCGCACGAAGAGATAACATATTTCTTCCCTTTAAGAATCAATATGCATGTATGTGTTTTTTCTATCAGTGTTGATACTCAAGTTTTCCTATCGTTGTTTGCTATTTAACATTGGAGCTATAATCTAACTAATGTAATGTGTGGGGGACGTTCGAATTATCTACCACATCTCTTAACATTATTATTTCTTGATGATCAGATGAGAAGCTTCTAATCTTCGATTTGTCAATTTGTTATATACACATACCATTAGCTATATATAATCTTAGATTGTGATATTACGTATGATCTTCATCTGGTAAAAACGACATTATCATTAAAAAATGACATTATCTCCATAGAAATGCGTAAGATTAGAAGATTTCGAAACAGCATCAGTGTTTGATTAATCAACCGTATCTGGCCTAGGCTTTTTGGGACTTGTCCTGGCCTTGGGAGGGGTCATTTCGCCCCCCCCCCCCCAATATCTTGTGCTAGAAGGATGAAACTTACCACTCTATACCCTTTGGTCAAGCTTTACCAGAAAATGTAGAAAAATCAAAGATAGCCACTCTGATGACATCATAGTTTCGGTCCGAATTTTCGAATTTTCTATACCCAGATAACACACCAACGTTGGTCCAACGGTGGGTGAACGTTGGCCAAGGTCATCATTTTGGTTTGGCCAACGTTGATGGCCAACATTGACCCAACATGATTTTGCTCAGTGGGCCAACGTTGGCCAGCCGTCGTTGGGCCAACATTGGCCAGCCACCGTTGGGCCAATGTTGGCCAGCCATAGTTGGGCCAATGTTGGCCAGCCAACTTAGAGCCAACATTAAAATTACGAGCTATTCAGCTCGAATATACAAAATATATGCTCTAATTTAGTGCTGGGATCAAACAGGAATGAGTAATGCACGAGTAATAAAACCCCCTCGGCAGAATCGGCCGATGAACCTCATAGAACCAACATGCATAAACTTACATCATTCAATATCAAGAATTTTTCATACTGAGGGAAAATTTTACTCTAAAAGTTTTCTTGAAAAATTACTTAGAACTGATGGTTTCTCAACAACTGACCAATTAATAAAGCCCGTCAAAACATTACTTTTTACTACACAGAAATAAAATTTAAGTCATAAGAGTATGATAACAACAACACTTTATTCATCGACTGGTCACTCACTTCTAAACTACAAAAATGTTCTGTGGCAAAAAAACATTCCATCTTCTTCAATCAAACACAGGTTGAATAGCAGATGGCATTTGAATGAGTGTCATGTTAATTCTGGGCTAGCTCTCTCCTTAAACTTCTTCCTGTTCTCAGTCACCTTGTTGGTTGTTCCATTCGACTTTGTTCCAACGTACAGCATCTGCAATAAGAAGATAGAACACCTGAAACACACAGATTTTATAGGAAAGATTTAATTACTGCAAAGAATCAAACTAGAAATTATTTTTGTCCAATTTGAGAAGCCGAGCAGCTAGCAGGGGTATCAGTAGGAAGCATATATGTTAACACCCGGTAGTCTCACCATGAAATATATTTTGTGTGGCAAATGTTGCTGGGAGCTGTGTTTGGTTCTGGAGAAGAAATCCAACATGGCAGGCATCTTGAACGCTCAGTGAAAATTAATACCAACTGCCGTCTCGCTGATGTGAAGTGAGTCCCCAAGTTCAAATCGATCGGTTGAATTGTTATCAAGATATCACATTCACAGCATGGGTGGGACGGACAGAAGGATATATCACTGTAGCTGAATATCAAGAAATAGCTGAAAATATTGATTCCTAGGCTATAACCTCCAGTACGGGAATATAAATGTGACAGAATTGCAGGTATACCTCAAATTCACGGCAACAAGAAAAATTACTGATTTGGAGGACAGGTGTGTCTGTCCATCCATTATCTGCAAATCCAAAGTAAAATTTGAATGTGGGATCAAAAAATATTCAATCTGTGAACAGATACCCATGGGCTCTTGTTCTAATTTTGTAGTCCAGCAACCAAATTTGAACTTTGTACTCGGGTGGTACCACCTATGAAAACAATTTGGTCAAAGCAAACCGATGCGACATCTTGCCAAATTTTGGAAGAATGTCAGATTTTATTGCCTCGAAACTAAAGGTGAGACTGACGGACAAAATGATAAACATACCTAAATGGAGTCCCTTTGAGTCATCAGGGGATAATCAGCCTGAGAAGGCTCCAGCTATTTACAGATTGGCTGTCATAATATCGAGTGAAATTGAATGGAATTGAGTTGAATATTTATTAACCAAATGAGGTCTAAGCAAGTTAACAGAATATAAAAAGTTGGGCTATACATTTGGCAGGATTAAAACCCCAGGGGGCTTGTTCTATCCCAAAATAAATTATACAATGCCATAAAAAAAGAGCAAACGACCCTGTTAAATACAATGATGAAAAATACAGACCTCAGAGAGCTCACATAAACAATTTATATGTATATAGAATACAGCGAAATAATATAATTTATTATATGACTAGCAGAGATTCCTTCATTTGATTAGTTCTTTGAACGTCACGTGACATCTCACAAAAAGTTATATTCACCGGCCAAAATGTTATATTCACCGACCGGTGAATATGACTTTTGTTGACGTCACTGTTGAAGCCTATCACGCGACTGACGTCACTTCGAACACCTGTTTTGCGGCTGGCGACAGTTGCATGATCAGACCCGATTATGGATATATTCTTAACGAAAATCTTCAGAATAGTCGTAATTCTTCCTTGAATATTTAATGCGTACATTCAATATGTACATTAGTAGTTAACTTGACTGGCTGGCAACAAATGTACTTGGTGACCTGGTCACGTGACTGACGTCATCATTTTGGGGCTAGCGGGTTTTGAGAAAAGAAAGGTCCCGGATGTAGAAAAGCACGTGATCATTTGAAGCCAGCAGGTTTTGGAGGATGAAAGGTCCCGGATGTAGAAATACATGTGTATCCGTAAGGTGTTTAACAAAGGAGGGTGGGGTTATACAGTTGAATTGGGGGTATTCCCCCCCCCCCCCTCCCTCGCAAATGATAAATAAAGTAAAACTGTGTGTTTATAATATATTAAGTTAAATATATAAGGGGTTTTGTATGTTTAAAAAGATAAAGTGTATACTTCTAATTTGCAGGGATTTTTCCGAATGATTTTTCAATGTATACTATTGGTCATGTGTGATTTTCTGGTGTTTTAAATTGGTTTGTGCTCAAAAGTTAGAAGTTCCTCCTTCGAAGATCTTGTTGGGACTGTACTCTGAAATACGCCAGCTACTTAGATTTCTCCATTTACAGTTTTAATATTACAATATTTTCGTTATTTTGGAATTACACCATCTTAACATGGCAGTGTGCCTTACGTCACAAGACCTACGAAGTAGGGTAGTCATTAGAACTCCGACGCGCACTGAGCTCTTGGAAATCCTCCGCCCCAAGTTGAAATCCTGCCTGTATCAAGATGGGAACAGCCCAAGTCAGAATCATCAGTGATTTTCATCAAAAATCACCAGAAGTTTGCATCAAAAGTAGGTCAGCTCAGAACGTGCTGGTAACAGTCCCCTAATGCACCTTCATGCAAAAACACAAGGCTGTAATGTCAACGGTTCTCCTTATTTTGCCGACGAAAGGATTCGGATGGACTCACTGACTATCGGACAATTTGCAGATGGTAGCCTAGTTCTTAGAAATATATCGGTTTTTATATTAAACACATTTGCTTCGGCGAAGTTTGCACTCGTATTCAGAAAATTTGTAAAGTTACCGGTACATGGAACACCTTTGCTCTGAAAGATTCTCTGATACACGTAAACCTGAAGACAAGCGAGGTGGAAGATCAGTAACACGGCTAGTATTTCCATTATACCCCAATGTTCTGGGAGCAACGACGGTTGAGTACGACCACTGGTTTGGAACGGTGTGACAAATAGGAATGCATTGCCCTTTACAGTCCTATGTATCATTGGGGTCAGCCGGTTCTGGAATACTAGTGTAGTCTCCCAATACATGTATACTATGTTAAACACACTACATGTATATAACGAAGAAGTGGATGGTTACAATGGAGGGTTATTTGGGGAGGGTTGAATGCATTTAAAGAATGGATGGCCTTGACAATTGTTGAATAATGCCTAACAAAGAGTGGTAGGTTCACACAACAGAGAGATACATGTATATGATGTGTGTGGGGCTATGTATGATGTTTAAGGGAGAATCTCGCCCCTCCCCTTCCACCCAATTCCCATACCCGAAGTTTAGGCTGCATGGAAAGTTAAAATAAAAAGGTAGCCTTAATTATATATAGGGTAAGTTATGTCTCGTTAACGAATGAATACATTGGAGTAGTAGCGGGTAATAATTTACGGTATCATACGGTGTTGGTTTCTCTTGTTTTAATTTGTTTGCCCATAATTAGATATTTCTCTTTCGGAAGATTTGACTGGACCTGGTTGGGGCTGTACACTGAAATACGTCAGCTACCTAGATTTCTCCATTAACACTTTTAATATTACAATATTTTCATTGTTTTGGAATTACACTATCTTAATATATGAGTTTTAATATTGCCTACGTTTGATCCGGCGAAGTTTGCACTCGTGTTCAGAAAAGTTACATGGAACACCTTCGCTCTGAACAATTCGCTGCATGTACACCTGAAGACTACCGAGGTAGATCAGTAACACAGCTAGTATTTCCCTGGTAGCCTCATGTTCTGTGAGCAATGGCGGATTACTACGTCCACTAGCTTGGAACGGTGTGGCATTGCCCTTTACCGTCCCATGTATTTGGAACAAAGGCCCCTTGGATCAAATAGCGACAGAGCCTGAGTACATGTATAAAGTTGAAGTAGTGGACGACTCGATATAAATTACTCACTTGGGCCCCCTCGTTCGCTCTGTTCTAGGAATCCGGCTTTGAAAATGTGAATGAATATCGGTTGCCATGCTCAATACGGCCTATAGCTATGACAGGAGGTGAAATTTCCTTCAGTAAATGGGTTCGGTCAATATCTACATAAACTGAGTGTACCCGCCCTTTGATTTGATTCGGTGTCACCCAATCTTCCCTATCGAAATTTCCAGGATTGAAACAGTTTATTTAAAAAAGCAAAAAGAAAATAAACGTGGTGTCTATAAATAAATACTATCTGTGCGTAATGCGATTCCAAAAAGGTTTTTTTCTATGTTTAAGGCGGTGTGAAAATGTGAGAAGCAGAACTGTTCATGATCACACCCTCGTTCCTGGCCTGTTTCAACCCGACATCTGCCTGATAATGTAATAGGTGTACATATGTTAATTACGCTCAGAGCAGTGTTTCGGATATTTTCGGGCTATATCTATAATATAAACATATTCCAGGCATATCCTCATCAGGGGTGGCCTTAGGAAAAAACTAGGAGGTATCGGGCGTGTAAAGTGTCGAAGACCTGTTCCGGTCTATTAACGCTCAATTAAAATGGACTTGGTTCTATAGGATAATAAAACATAATAATACGACAGTTGTTCATTCGGGAGTATATGGTACCTATCAGCGTAAAGATACACGTGTCTGAGAATCTTACATTATAGACCTCTGTATTTGTCAGACTATGATATGAAATATCCGCGAAATCAAAAATTATAACCCCGTGTCTCTTCATGGCATTGTATACACCTTTTCACCTCGTATCCTTTCTTGGATAGATAAGAAAATGTATCCGTACCTCTAATTAAGTCCGTAAGGACTAATTTCGGTTTCATTTTCATTAAGGGAAAAATCTTTCGCCATGACTTAAGCGCCATCACTAACAATATATATTATGTAGGAAAATGCTGGGGTTAAATTCAAACAATTCCACTCGGACTGCGAGGCAAAAGTAATTGCGAATTAGAAAGATGTATGTTTTTTCGCGATAGATGAACAGAATGCGTCGCTTCTGTAAACGAAGCCATAACAAAGACGGTAATGTTGGTTGCTCTATGCGAACTCAGTCAGACAAATCATGAAAGTTAAGAAAAACAAAATTCAAATACCGTGATAATCCGATAAATCCGACCGCAAAAGCCTTCTCGCCAGTTCCATTCAAACTCGAACAGTAGTGTGTAAAGGCGAAATTTGGTCGCACTTCTGTTGGTACGGAGGGAAAATGACCGGAGGAAAAAGGACAAAAAAATGGGAGATGTTTGATCTATGATATTTAACCTCGGGTTACTCTGTCCACGTGGAGAAGCGACTTCGGTCAAGTGATGTGAATGTGTGTTGTGTGAATGTAAAAAATAGGAATTTTCCCGGATCGCTAAAAAGCGGATAAACGGATTTGACGATAAAAAACAGTGGAAATTTCACTCAACTAGCTCTAGGTGGGGCAACATTGATCCTAATGGTTGGGGAGGCCCTCGACGTGATTGAAAGCAGAGCGTGTTTTAAAGAATGTCATCGACGTTCAATTATATTAGCACCGGATTCTGCATAGCCACGAAATAATATACATCAGACTTATTCTCTCGAAAGAGAAATGATCATCAGTCTGGAATAACGTCAGGCGCTATAGGAACACGATTCTCTGCGCGCCGACAACACCAGCCCTAAGGCGGTGACGCCCGTTAACGCCCGCCACCGTCAGTCTGAACGCCCGATAACGCACGCCAACGCCCGTCTTGACGCCCGTCGACGTCAGAGAGAGAGAGAGAGAGAGAGAGAGAGAGAGAGAGAGAAACAAATCTTGCGTTTCGTAAATTTGATCGCCCCAGATGTTACATCATAAGTATGGTCGGTGAGACGCTATGGGCATGTTTACAGGTCATTAAACTACAGAGTAACATTAGTCATTAGTCTGAAGTATCCTCGTATCAGTGTACGATGAAAAACGCCTCAATGTCGTGCATCAGCACCATTTCGGCCATCTTCATCATCTTTTCGTTTTCTCAGTGTCCAATGAGAACCCATCGTTCATACGTTATACGTCCGAAGTACCGTCGTATATTTCCTTCATTTTTTCTCCTTTATCCTTGTCCGATAATAAGCAATCATAGTTATGCGTCAGACTCGCTTTCTTTCAGTGCGGGATATTCCAATGGTAGCATATCCTTGAACAACTGTTTTCGCATTTTGACAGCGTTTTTCAGAGCCTCCCTGGGGGTAAACCCATATCCTCTTCCAAGTAGCGCTTTGTTTTCATGATGGACCTATGATTATGATCTCTTCATTCCAAGCGGAAATGAGTTATACTGTTCGTAGATGGTCATAGCAGATTTTCTTATTCGGGGTAGCATGTTGATGTACGCCTCTTCGTCCGGTCCCTCTGCCTCGATAGTCTCGGCGTGTGCATCAATAGCCTTATTCACAATGAGATCTAAAAATGACGGTTCCCGGCTGACCATATCTGAATCTCTCAAGTTCTCGACTTCGCCGGACGAGGTATCATTGTCCGCGTCGGAGGATGTGTTCCCATCCTGGGACGACCGAACACTGTCGGCCTCAGACGGCGAACATTCAGTATCCCTACCCGGTGACAACCCCTCAGTATCCGTACCGGCGGACAGGCCATCAGTTTCCTCTTCAGCCTCTTCGTATCCGTGAATATTTCTCTTGTGTCTCAGCATATCGTAGTACCTGGTGAACTTCCGATCACAAATAGACCAGACATGTTAACGTGTTGAACGACACCGGAGAACTGCGTTAATCGTCAGCCAGTGATGCTTATATGGATGAGCATCAAAGCGGGAGGAATTTCGGCGTTAAAGAATTCGAGCGCATGCGCACTCTTCAGGAAGGGCGTCTTAACGCCGTCCCAACAGCTTAAGGTTCTATCTTAAAGCTTTAACGCACTAACATAAAGCTATAACGCATAATCGATCGTCCAATCGCCCTTCCTGAAGAGTGCGCATGCGTTCGAATTCTTTAACGCCGAAATTCCTCCCGCTTTGATGACGGCATTTAACACAAAAGACTAGTCTGTAAGGTCAGCATTTCACGATTTCATTCAAAATTGCGCAGCACTTTCACATCCTCTTTAATAGTTTACATAGTTTACATATCTTACGATACGAGGTTTGACTTTAAAATAGTATCTTTTGACAAAAAAATTTGCAAAGGGTTAGAATTACCAATACATTAATTTCTGAACAGCACAAAGGTATATTTAGTCATTTTAATGAATATCCTTGACTAACACTGAACAGAAAGACGGGTATTTACATGTTTGACGGATATACTGGACGCCATTTTGAATTTTTCGAAAAGTAGGTAACTGAGGTCGTTCATTTACTATGCTGAGATGGGTCAGCTTCAATCCAGCATTTCACGATTTCATTCAAAAATGGCACTCAGCCACAATACTAATGCCGTTCTTTTATTAGTAAATTGATGGCCTGAAGATCAACGACCTTGTAAATAATCATGCAGACATGACTCAGTATTCATAGCCATGTCAAAAATACTTGGGAAACAGTTATTCGCGTATATCTAAATTACGTCACAGCTCAAGTTCCGTATTGTATATATAACGATAAACTAATTGGACATGAAAGCTGATTGGCGGCCATCTTGATTTATGATTAAATCTGTCATTGTAACCTATTTGAAATATACATTTATGATCTCCGTGCCCCACAAAACATATATATGGCCACTTCAAATAAGATGTTAGCCAACATACGAGCAAGGATATGACCATTTGAATATTTTGCGGCCATATTGGCGGCCATCTTGGATTTTGAGAGAACAAGGTCACCCAGGTCTGGCACCTATCCGGGATATGCTTTTGCATCATATGTACAGTAACTGTGCAAAGTTTCATGCTTTAATCCGGCGTGTCACGATCATTCACCTAAGCGACTGAACTTTCCCAAAGAAAGGAAGTCATTCCATATGGTTTATACAAAACGACAATTAAAAATCAAATTGATTATAGTTTTCTTCTCTTCTGAGCAGAAAGTACAGTTTGCTGAGGGTAAGTACAGCTTGCTGAAGGTAAGTACAGTTTGGTGAGGGTAAGTACAGTTTGCTGAGGATATTCTCTACCACTTTTCCACGTAGTTATTGGTGACTAAAATTGTATGTACAGTTCGATACTGAAAGTATTTTGACCAAGTTTCTGATGAGGTTTTCCACACAGATTGATATATCTCTAGCCAATTAATATCACTCTCTTCCCCATCCCTCTCTAAATCGTTCTGCCACCCGTCCAGACCGAGTCCAAAGGATTATTACAGGCGTGTCAGGTGATTATCCCATTTATTTGTGTTCATTTATTTGCCGTTGCTTTCCTCTTTGTTCTTTCACATACAAGCGTCTAGTCCGTCATTCAATATTCAACCGTGGTGCATTGATGATTGTCCGCGTCCATAATCCAAAGACCTAAATCATATAACAGCATTAACACCAAATTCAAAGAAAAGCAATCATAGTATACATTAATATAGGCTAGTCAACAGTTTTCACTGATGCCGACAAGACATCGCGACGTTCCAAAAATATAAAATCCGTAGCGCTTATCTATGGCAAGCCAAAGTGCTTTTCTATTTCCGATATCGGAAATTGAATTCCCGATATCGGAAATTGAATTCCCGATAACAGAAATTCTAATTTTCGATACCGGAAATTGCAAATCCCGATATCGAAATTAGATTTTCCGATATCGGGAATTAGAATTTCCCATATCGAAAATTCAATTTCCGATATCGGAAATAGAATTTCCCATATCGAAAATTCAATTTCCGATATCGGAAATACAATTTCCCTAATCGGAAATTGTCACTAAATTTCCGATATCGGAAATGAAAGCCCTGGAATCTTTACGAATACTAGAATTGCAATTTCCGATATCGGAAATTGAATTTCCCATATCAGCAATTGAATTTCCCATATCGGGAATTGTCTTCGAATTTCCGATATCGAAAATTGCAATTCTCGATATCAGAAATTGAATTTCCGATATCGAAAATTCTATTTTCCGATATCGAGAATTGCAATTTCCGATATCGGAAATTGACGGACATGAATTTCCGATATCGGAAATTTTAATTCCGATATCGGAAATTTCAATTCCGATATTGGGAATTCAATTTCCGATATGGGATATTCTTGAATAAAACGCACTTTGGCTTGCCATACTTATCAGTATTCTTAATCCATATGATTTTCATTTCATGTCAGATTTGTTTTTCTCAGCAATAATTTGACAGCTCTTGTTAGCATTCCTCTGTTACATTCCATGTATAGGCAGTGGTGTGTTCTTGCAGATCAAGGCTGTTTTCATTCCTCTTTATCCAGTGGGCAAGCTGGCTTTTCGGTCCTCTCTGAGGACCTACATTTGCCTCGTGAAACAACTTGAGACTATTTGATTGATAGAGACCGTCTTTGCATGTTAATGTCTCTGTCCATTATTCTCCGCATCTGACTTCCCTAAGGCTTGTAAAATCTCCCCCGGAAGCTCCTGGGATATAGATCGCCAGAGACGCGTTCTGAGCGATTTCTGGCGAATTAAATCACTCTGTCATGAAGTGTATTTTTTAGTTCATTCCTAATCCTTTTACCATGAAAACGCAATGGATGGTGCTTTTCTGCGATGCTGAATTAGAAAATATATGTCCAGTAAAGTCACCTAGATATATTGTGTAAACGTATCCGATATAATTCTTATGGACAATGAGGTGTTAATAAATTCATTCCAGAAGTAGCGCCGTCCATGTTTATAATTTAAAGGTATAAATAGCGGCGCTAGCTATACCTCTGCAATAATACAGATGGCTGCTAACAATGAATTATTTCATGGACAAGAGGAACGCGAAAAGAAAGACAAAATGTTAGAAAAACACTCTACCCCGAACGTCATTATAGTTACTTGCAGGAAAATATCCGGAGAAAAGAGTATTTGCGGCAAAATTATTCGGGGGGGGGGTGCTATGAACATACATATTAAATTTCCTAATTAAAATTGTCCCTTGAGGGCTAGTCTGTGCTCAGGTATTCTTCAGCTTGGAAGCTATCAAAAAAAAAAATTATTTTGTGTTTCCCTCTTTCTTTTTTAATCTTTTTTTCTTTTGATTTGTTTTCGCCCAAAGGTGGTACGGCCATGGCCGACGCCCTTGAGATATGCAAGTCCTCGATAATACTGAATATTCACCTCAGGTTGGTAGTATCTGCAGATATATCCACTTGGGTGGGAAGGGCATGTTGTTGACCTGAGCACTAGCACATCTTCAGATGGGCATGAAGTGTCAAAGGGAGGGCTTCATATCGGAGTCAAAAGTTTTCACAGTTTCATACAGATTTCTTGCTGTTCTCACATGTGTAGCTGCAGTCCCTGTAGCATCCACCTCAGCTTTCACGGTATTTATTGATCAATACAGCATGACCCATGGATGAGAAAGTCTTGCTTTTCCCTCTTTCTTCCACTTTCCTAATATGGTCGTAAATACTAGGTGAGACAAAACAAATGTCCGCTTTGGGTTTTCAATTTATTCATCTGAAGTTATAACGAATTGTGTATATGAATATAACTCACGGAAGGGTACTTCATCTCTGCACTATATATTCACCCATTTTATGTTTTATTCATGGACGAAAATGGACCGTGGCGTTCGTTAAAGGAAAGTACATTCTCTCCATAACGCAGAAATTAGTGAACACAATAGATGACGAAGAAACAGAAATGAAACTCTTCACTGTTATCAGATGTCATGTATTTCTGTTGCACATTTTTCAATACCCAGTACAGTTGGTCTGAAAGTTCGCAACATGAGAATATTCTCAGCGGATGAAAGTCTTCTCGTTTTCTGGTTCATAACCCCACTCTGATCATTAAAGAAATTAAATGCGCTCATGCCAGAGTCTCACTGGCAGAAGACAGTAAATTTTTTAAGTCCGGCTACCATTTGTTATACTCTCTAAAAAAAGTTGAGTAAAATTTCACTCAAGTAAGAGTGGAAATTGATCCCACTTAATACTCGAGCGAGATTTTCACTCAACTTGAATTACTTTTCACTCAACTTGAGTTAAATGCACTCAACTTGAGTGACATTCACTCAAGCATAAGAGTGAAAATTGATCCCACACAAGTTGAGTGAACTTGAATGGTTTTAACTCAAGTTGAGTGAAAAGTAACTCAAGTTGAGTGAAAAAGTAACTCAAGTTGAGTGAAAAGCAACTCAAGTTTGAGTGAGCAGGTACATTTCACTCAAACTGGAGTGGAACGATTCACTCAAGTTTTTTTAGAGAGTACTACGATGCTATACTGTCACAAAGTTATTATAACTTGATAAAGTATAGCGTAGTAACGTGTGGCATCGTAGTTTTGAGAAAGATTATCATGACTTAAAAATGTTCTGTTTTTTCCCAGTGAGACTGGTGTTACTCTGGCATGATTCAATTCAATTTCTTGAATGATCAGAGTGGAGCTGTGCAACAAACACCGAGAAGACTCCCACCCGCTGAGAATATTGTCATGTTATGAAATTCAAGTCTAACTGAACTAGGCATTGGACAAATGTGCAACCAACCTGTAACCATCTGGGTCATCTATACGCGGTAAGACTGACTCTGGGATCGTGTGTATCCATTGTCAGCCTACTTTCGGCAACTGCAAGAGGGAATTTCCAGAAATCAATACCACGTGACTTCGTCAGCCAATCAGCTAAAGTCTACCGACGTCACCCCAACGTAACCCGCCATTTTCGAGTCATGTGATGTTCTACTTGTTCAAAATTACAGATCTACCACACCTCTTGGATGATACGAAAGTTATTCATACCTATATATTTTGTAAGCCCCGGCAATATCTGTTTCCGAAGTGGTATGAAAACCTGTAATTTATCAGATTTCTCGAGTCTGTTCTCCGCCGGATGAAGGCCGAACAGAATTCGGTAAAGTACCGGATATCGCTCCGCGATAATGGAGACACACTATTTCGCAAGCCATTTTATGGATGGCGAAGTTTACGCAAATGATGTGCAACAGAACTATCTGAAGATAGACAAACATGTGAACTGTCTCATTCCTGTGTCCTTCTTCGTTTATTTCTATGTTTGTAGAGAATGCACTTCATGGGTGTGATTGGTATATACACATTACATGTATATTTTTTCCACAAATAAAAAATATAATGAGTGGATATAATGAAGAGATCAGTACCCTTACATGTGTTATGTTCATATACACAATAATTTATAACTTCAGATGAATAAATTTAAAAAAACACAGGTGGACATTTTTTCACTCGCCCTGTATGAACATGGCAGTGTGACTAACGTCACTGGACCTACGAAATAGTGTTTGAGATAATTTAAGTGTGTACTCGAGAGATGACTTGGGGGCCCTGTGTGATACTATGAGAGAATTTATATAGCGTCTCTAATTGACAGTGGGAACTATTAACTTTTCCAGATGTCATCGCTGGTGAGTCATTAGCGTAGCAACTATTATCGCCCTCAGTTTCTATTACCCTGGAGAATGATCAGCCCAGCAGTACAGCAACAAGTGTTCGGGGGAGAGTCCGAGAGAGCGAGGCCCCCCCCCCCCCTTCTCGGCATTAGGCGATTTTTCTGTCAGAGCAGTTGAGAAGTAAATGTTTGTAGTCCTAAATAAGACAGGAAACTGGATAAGAAACACAAATTTGAAGTGAGAAAGGTGAAGATCAGAGATTTGTTAGAATGCAAGAATCAAATCAGGCATCACTAGAGAGCCATTCTCCATGGATATATTTATTTGGCATTCAACTTCGAGGTACCTCATCTGAAGAGAGTACATAATAATAATCAATGAACAATAAAGCACACACGAACAAAATAAACAACTGTTTATAGGTTACTGAATTTAAAACACAACGATGATTTTATTATCGATTTCTTCAGTAATAACATATAATAGGGTCATTGTTGTGTTTAAATTTAGTAATTTCTCTCATAAAATCCAGCCATTTTTTATTTCTTTTTGAGGTAGAACATTTTTTAACTAATGACTGAACTGAAAAAATGATGCAATGTTGTATAGGCTGGATATATAAAACGTGCAGTATAATATGCCTTCAATCTCAACGAAATTCCAAGACCAGCAAATGAGTGAAAACGGATACCATTGGAATGTGTGTGGTATCGGAATGTGTGTCAACATTATAATGTAAGTTAGGCTAAAAATAGATTACTCAGGAATCTCCAGTTTAATACTGGATTCAAGTGTAGGCCTACTGTTAAACTAGCCATATTATAGATATCTCATAGTACATGTAGATCTAATAGACTGATTACGACGTACTAGCGAGCGCACACATGCATGTGTGCGTTTAATATAGATATAATTACAATATTTTTTGGAAGCTGACGTTTTAGAACAACAACACATGCCAAGAAATACTGCATTGAAAAGGGTCCATTTAGCTATTTTTTGGAAGCTGACGTTTTAGAACAACAACACATGCCAAGAAATACTGCATTGAAAAGGGTCCATTTAGCCTACCCTGTTTTAGCGCTCTAATCAGCACATGGCGGGGTCATATTTCTGCTGTCCAAATTATATTTCCCTCCAAAATCTTAACCCTTGAACCCAAGTCGCACACTCTCTGATGCATGTTTGTCCTAACTATCCGATTAGCACATTATGAACATGTCTTTGGTGATAGTGTTACAGCAATGTTTTCTACTATATTATTTCAATGATATGGTTTAACAATTTAAGTTATGGGAACAGCGCTGATTGTTTGAGGGTATATGCAGTAGGCCTATGCTCTCGGACAAGAATCATTTTCAGAGCTGTGGAGTTGTCCCAGAAGCACGTTAAGATTAACCTCAGTAATAGGGCCATGTGGCATAGTGGAATGTAGATCAATGCCAGGGTATTTTTAGCCGGACAGGACTCGGTTGTGGTAACTGATACTCATTAAATGCGATAAAACGCTGGGCAAAACGGACCGCAGTTTTCTTGGCATGAACGACCACCGAAAGCCAACAAAAGATTTACCTTCATTGGACCTCTGACGCTTCTGTGAGAAGAAGTTTTTCAAAGTTGCTTGGCGCTTCATGACATTGATTTATAAAATACATGTCAAGTGATATTCGTGGCTCGGTAAAACTTCGCAGCAGACGAAATAACAACCTCCATTCTCCGATCAAAGGATTTGCTTCCTTCATGCATCGTGGCATATACAGCTCGCCTGACGCGAGATTCTGGGATTTCGGTAACCTTCTGCAATACCACCGGCTAACAGCGACCAGCATGATCACGAGGGTTCCCGGATATTTCCAACAATTTACGGCAGATGTTCGGGAAGCATGGCGTGGACTATTAGGGAAAACATGGCGGAGCTACCTTGAAACGTATAATGCCGACATATATTTTGGCAAGTACCATTAAAGTTACTGATATTTTCGAGAGCTGGGCGCATCATTTTTTTTTTTTGCTTTAGTGCTGGGCGGCCGAAATTAGTCCCAGGCGCTTAAAAGTCACAGAGAAGAAGACAGTCAAGGGTTCCTGATGGGCATGACAGTGCACTCGAGTCATCAATAAATAATAAAAAAATAATTATAAATCATCATCAGAATTCGATCAGCTCAGAACTTGCTGGTAACAATGCCCTAGTGCATGTTCATGCCAAAAATCAAGGTTCTAATGTCAACGGTTCTCCTTATTTTGCCGACGAAAGGATTCGTATGGACTGACTGACTCACTGACTCATTACCGGACAATTTGCGATCTGTAGCCTACTTCGTAGGAAAATAAAACTGGGTCCCTTGACCTTATGAGCCTGGCTGTGCCATTTCCCACCTCCTAAATATCTCATCAATTCATTGCCTATATATGGTAGGGTTCTGCTGGTGGACTGTTAATTCCCAAGGCCTTCCCACTGTACATGACATTTAACAAATATATGTATGTTTATTGCCTTGTTGGGGAAATTGACCGTCGGGCATTTCAAGTTAGTTGATCTGGGTATTCTTGCATTTAACATGTTTATCCCGTGTTGAGGCGTTTGCTCGAACACACGTCCCCGATGCTCATCCATTAACGTCGCATGAGTTATTCATTTGAGTTGATCTGCCATTACAGCTCCGTAGCTAACGTGCTGAATTTCGCCTCAGCCGGTCCCAGGGGTCGTATGGTTACTTCATAGTTTCCACATGGACAACCGCTATAAAAGCGCTGCTGGAATACCAACGCTACGTCTCAGAATCTTCCGTACTGTATTCTGAGTGTGAGGTGGCGTTGAGACTTTCCTTTGGAGACATGTTTGCTTTTAATTCGACAGACATCAGTTTTTCTCTACATATCTCACTCGTTGTATCGTTTCACCCAGGAACGACAACTCGTACTAGGATAACTGACGTCGAAGCTAGACTGTTAAGAAGAGTGAGGGTTGCTTCCTCATACATTTGTCAAATTGTGCCACCTGAGGTTCATAATATTTATACTGACATATCAATATCAACTCCGATATAATATCACGGATCATTATATCTCACATCACCCTCCATACATCCCGTGCGAATTTCAAACTACATCTGTTAGCCAATCAGAGAGAAACAACTGTAAAATAGCGGCCCTTGTGGTTGTAATGTTTGTTAACCTGAACCGATAACAAACTAATAATCTTGTTCAGATGATGATCTATTTCACAGAACACGTTTTACATTCCAATGGCGGGTTTCCTCTCACAACCTGTAACCCGGATGCACTATGAATATTCATGAGGGAGCAGTTATTGTAGGGAGTATTCATTATCATTATTTATGCAATACTAAGTGATTGGACACTACATCTCTCCTTTCTTGCTAATGAACTGATGTTATCTAACAAACTTATCAGAACCATTCATCCATGTTCTTGTTATATATCTTACTGAACATTTGTAAAGAACTTGAACATTGTAACGAACTGTCCTTTCAAATCATGCATGCAATATGATTATGAATGTCTGGATTATGCAATAAATGAACTTAACAAACCCAAAATGTCTTGCGCGTTTCTTCTGTCCGTGAGTTCACTGAACTGATCGTTCACAATGTCTTTCACACTGTCCATGCGCATTGTTTCAACAAATTTAACACAATGATGATTTATCAGACAAATTATTTTCTCGATTCCTTTTTTTGTGTTTTTTTAAAGTTTTTTTTAAAAATCATCGTCGATCAAACATTTGGGCATACACAAATTCTGTTCATAACGAAGGCTAGCAAGTTCTGTCCATATGGAACGCGGACGCGGACGCGAACGCTGTCAGAATGAACGCGCACAAATTCCTTTCATGAACGCGCACAAATTCTTTCATGAACGCGCCCAAATCTATTTCTGACGAATGCACAGAACTATGGTCACCATAAACGCGCACACGCATCCTCAGAATCTCCACTACTCACTATCATAGTCACGCAAGTATGCAGGTCTATTTCTGGTTCTGGTGGGGTACCGCCTTGCTGGAGTTTCTCTCTGGACAGCAGTTGTCGTGTTGTCAACACAATCATCAGCATCATCAAAGAGGTCGTTGGGCAGTGACACGTCTATACATGTGTCTTTAGGGATTACGTTGACTAGAGAGCTGTTTCTTGCTATAGTGTCCCTCCATCAGAACCTCTAAGGATGATCATGGACCCTTTTGTCGCTTCGACTGTGTATGGCTGTATACCGTATCTAGTCGACAACTTGTTGCGTCGTCTTTGTTGCACCAACACTAGGTCGCCGGGTTGGACCCTTGAGCATCGAGCACCATGTCGTCGGTCTGCATGTGATTTCATTTTCCGTTTTGCTGTTTGATCTCTGGATATGGCTTTGTTGTGTAGATCACAGACTGGAGGACTGGAAACGGATGCTGGCTCAGGTAACTTCGTCTTTATAGCTCTATTGAAGAGAAGAGTTGCCGGTGGAACACCGGTTGTTGAGTGAGGTGTGGCTCGGTAGTTGAGCAGAAAACAGTTAAGATCTTTTTTCCACACATTTCCTTCTGCGAAAGAACTGCGTACAGTCTTCGCAATAGTTCGCATGAAGCGTTCGGCTTCGCCGTTCGCTTTTGGCCATAACGGGGTAAATTTCCTGTGTTTGAATCCAGTGACTTCTGCATATCAGGCAAGGTCTGTTCCATTAAACGGTGGGCCGTTGTCTGATTTGAGTTCATCGACTATGCCATGAGTGGCGAGTGAGGATAATATGGCTGGCTGCCGTAGACTTCGTTACTTCTACCACTGGATACCTCGAGTAATCGTCGATGAGGAGCAATAGATAGTCCCCAGATGGGAAAGGACTACAAAAGTCAATACTGGCTTTACTTCATGGTTTAGTTGGCATGTCAGTCATGTTGAGGGGCTCTGGCTTTGCTGCTGGAGCATTAGCCTGACATGGTAGACATTTGTTGATGTACACTTCTACCTCTTTGTCGATCATGGGATACCAGACTTTCTCGCGTAGCAGTCGTTTAGTCTTCACTATACCTTGGTGACCCTCATGTGCTAACTTTATCACATGTTGTCGGAGTAATGGCAGGACGACGATCCGCGAGCCACGTGACACCAGAAGACGAAACTGTCAGTTCACGACGTATTTTGTAGTAGCGTTTCAGGTGAGGATCTCGCTTGTTCCACCTACCAGATGTGATTGTTTTAGTTAGTTTAGTCATTTTCGGGTCATCTTCGTAGGATTTTTGCAGATCACCCAGTGGAAGGGATTTCGGATTTGCATGTTCGGTCAGAAAATTCACATAGTTGTCTGCGATGTCCCGATCAGAAGACGGTTGAGATGGCTTTGGGTGACGCGAAAGAAAATCAGCAGGATTTTCTGCACCGGCTGGTATACAACTTTCAGCTGGTAGGGTTGTAGCCGTAGCTGCCATCTTGCAATCCGTGCAGGTTCCAGTGGCTTATGATCAGTCACAACTCTAAATGGACGACCAAAGACATAGAGATGGAACCTTTCACACGTCCAGACGACACTTAAAGCCTCACGCTCCGTCTGTGAGTATCGTCGCTCGGTATCTGAAAATGTCCTGCTAGCGTACGACACGTTAGGCTGGTTGCCGTCTTCATCTGTCTGCATAAGAATTGCCCCGAGTCCAACTGGGCTAGCCTCCACATAAATTGAGGAGTCTAGATCTGGGTCAAAGTAAGACACAACAGCTTCAGCTGAGAGTTCATTCTTTAGCTGTTGGAAAGCTGTCTCTTGTTTGTCTGTCCATGACCATGTCGTATCCGGTCGTGTTAGCTCACGCAGAGGGTCTGTCATCGTCGCATAATTCGGGATGAAGCGAGACACGTAGTTTGTCATCCCGAGGAAACTCTTCACTGCTTCCGGGTTAGTTGGAGTAGGAGCTTGCTGTATCGCTGTGACTTTGTGCGGATCTGGGGAGACATCATCTCGGGAGAACGTGAATCGGTAGAATGCCAGGCTAGGCTTGCTGAAAGCATACTTCTCCAGATTTAAGGTGATATGGTTTTCCCGCAGTCGTTGAAGTACCAACCGTAGCGTTCTGTCATGCGCGGCCTGTGTCTCACCAAAAATGAACACGTCGACCGACAGGTTTTTTACACCTGGAATGCCACTAAGAACTTGCTGAACCACCCGTTGAAATACTTCAGATGCCGATGATAAACCAAACAAAAGCCTTTTGTATCTCCAAAGTCCCTTGTGAGTGGAGAACGTTGTCAGGTATCGTGAATCCGGATGTAGTTCGATTTGATGGTATCCTTGTTTCAGATCTAACTTCGAGAAACCCGAAGCACCATTTAGATCGTGGATCACTTCATCAATCGTAGGCGTAGGATGTCGCTCCCGCTGGACAGCCATGTTGGGGGCCCGCATGTCTACACACAGTCGTACACTTGATGTATCCTTCTTGGGAACCACAACGATAGGGGAGACCCATGGAGTAGGGCCTTCGACCGTTTCAATAATGTCGGCTTTCTCAAGTGATTCTAATTCCGCCTCGACTTGTTTTCTTAAGTGAAACGGGATGCGACGTGGAGCTTGAACCACATGTTTTACGTTGGTATCGATGTGAATTTTGAACTGGTAGTTCTTGAGTTTACCAACTCCATGAAAGACATCTGAAAATTCATGCACCAATTTGTCGACTGGTGGATCTGTCGGTACAGAATTTGCTGCTTTGGCCTTCAATATCAGCTCCGGAATTACATTTACACCGTCGATAGGGATTCTCAGAAGTCCCAAATACATAGCCGTTTCGTATCCCAGTAGCGATCCACATTTTTGGTCAGCCACATAGAATACCGCACTGCATAGCTTATGTCTCGTTTCTACAGTGGCATCAAATGTCCCTAATACTGGTAGCGGGCTGTTCGAACCGTACACGAAAATCTTAGATTTTGGCCTTTTGAGCTGTATTTGTTTCTGTTTTGAAATGTTATCGTAGCTCCTCCTGTCGATGACATTTACCGACGCACCACTATCTATCAGAACATTCACACTGATACCGTCTATTGTCACATGTGTTTTCGGCTGTTTTGTACCTGGACCAATACTGCTTGTCTGATCTCGCACAGTGAATACATATTCGTCATCATCAGTTGCGTCCCCTTGGTACATATCTACCTGGTTGACAGTTTTGCGTCGTTTTGGATATTGTCTAGCTTTAAATTGTTCAGGTTGCCCTTTTACGTTTTGTCCCTGTTGAGAACTGCGGCACACATTTGCAAAGAGATTGGATTTTCCACATAAATCACATGTTTTCCCTATAGCAGGGCAAGGCTTACATGTGTGGGGCCAATCCCTCCCACAGTTTCTAGAGGTTCCCCTCCTTTGTGGGTGAAATTGTTTCTGTTGATGTTGGGGTCGTTTGGGGGGGAATCGGTTTCGTTGCTGCTTATTTTGGCCATTGGATACAAAATTCAAAGTTTGACTAGTGGGCACCGAATGGGCTTCCATACGTTGTGTGCAAATTGGACGTCTCCAACGCACGTGCTACTTCAAAGATTTTGTCGAGTTCAATGTTTGTGTCTCTGCGAAGCCGTCGTTTTAACTGAGATGACTGGCATTTTTCAACAACCTGGTCAGCTATTGCGTCATTAATATCAGCAAATTCACATGTTCACATGCTAGTGCACGTAGACGAGTAACAAATTGTGAAACTGACTCACCTGCTTGCTGTTCTGCTTTCTTGAAAACATACCGCTCGTACTGAATGTTTTTGCGTGGCAGAAAATATTCGTCGAGTTGTTCTGCAGCATCTGCGAAAGAATCACCAGTGTCTATTAGTCCGCGAAACACATCTTGCACTGATTCACCTCCTAGATCTAACAACAAGGCTCTCTTTTGCTTGTCATTTGTCACACCAGTGGCCAGAATGTAGATGTCGAATTGTTCGCGCCATTTTCCCCAACGTGTCGCCAACGAAGTCTGGTCAGAGTCCGCCTGGAACGGGGTAGAGTGGGTAAATTTAGGAGTCCTGCCATATCGGATATTGTCCGAGCTTACCACAACTCCACAAGCCAATTTATCTCGCCGCCAGATGTAATGTTTGTTAACCTGAACCGATAGCAAACTAAGAATCTTGTTCACATGTTCAGATGATGATCTATTTCACAGAACATGTTTTACATTCCAATGGCGGGTTTCCTCTCACAACCTGTAACCCGGATGCACTATGAATATTCATGAGGTAGAAGTTATTGTAGGGAGTATTCACACTACGGTGGTCACATGGGCACATGGACCAATATAGTAAACTCTCAAGCCCTTTGGGGTTTTCATCCCGCCAGATTTCCATGATGTATGTGTATAGATTCCAACTTTACTGTAAATATGTTTTATCTGGTGAATAAACGAACAAACAAACAAACAAACAATATAGTCAAACAGTATCCAAATAAGATAGCAAGTCTAGACATGGTTCGTGGTAAACGTTCTTCTCCAGAAAGTTAAAAGGATTGCTCTCGCCGAATAGTCGGAAGGCTGGAAATATCAAAAGATTGTTAATAATATCAGTTAACGAAACGCCAATCAGTTTCAAACTGAACAGACAGAACTGTCGTGGCTGGTTTATTATGGGATCTCGGAGAATATCGGCAAACAGCTCGCGCGAATTTTCCATAGCGTTATCACTAGATGGTATTTCCGTGATATACCATGTTGGCTTATCTAGAGTACTCATCTTCACAAGTCCAGGTAATCCCTAAATACTCACAGAGGGCTTACTGAATCATTTTGGTGATTCGGATGAGTTCACGATTCGTTGCGTCTACTATATACAATCTTATACATTTCTATTCCTCGCGGTTGTTTTGAAATAGCACATCGGAATCTGTAGCCTGATGTTTTCGATTTGACACCCGATGTCGATTTCAACCCGACATCAAAGGGAGTCTAGTCAGCGATAAAATTCAAAGCAGTGAAAACTCAAACCTTGCAGCGGACTGGCGTAATGAGCTGACAGAGCGCGCTTACTGATTGGTTCGGTTTAGTGGAAACCTACCGAAATTTTTATAGCCAGAACTGCTTTAAATAACTAACCAAGCCAGTGTACAGATCATAACCTATCGATCGATACACTGGCTCACGCGGATGAGATTGTTCGAATGTGAGCTTACTCGGAGTATCCAATCCTAGGGCTTTGAGACTGTTTTATGCACTGACAATTTGAACATACAAGCGCCTAGTCCATTATTCAATATTCAGCCGTCGTCCATTAAAGAATTGCCGCGTACATAATCCAAAGACGTAATTCATATAATAACATTAGCACCAGATTGGAAGGATAATTCATAGAATACATAAAACTAGACTAATTTCCTGCAAGACAGAAGCGGTGGACAGTTTCCAAAGATGATGTTCCAAATATATCACATCCGTATCACTAATCAGTATTCTTAATCCATATGATATACGCTGCAAAGTCGTTATCTAGATTATGATGTATCTCAGTCACGCTTTGATTGTGGCTCTTCATATGACCACTATCAGGATCTTGAAATACACGGGTTCACACGGCTCCTAGCCCCGGGATAAGCGGAATTAGACACAAGTTACGAAATGTACCGCCATAGATCTTGTACGCTACTCTCGTATCTCGCTATCAGCATGCGTTGCTGAGTTGAACATACTTCCCATACTACGCAAATCATGAGATCTTAATGTAGGCCCGTCTTTTTGGTGCCATGACGAACTTACATATCGGGTATTAAAACAAGCGACAGCTCTTCAGTTCATGCTAATCTAAGTGGCAAATCTAAGTTCTTTGTCACCTTTATTTCAATGAATATTTCCTGGGAATTTAAAATGTGACAACCTAACTGACTAGTATCAGAGTAGTTCAGTGCTGTACATTGTACCTTACAGCAGCCCTGGTGATCATTCACATCAATCGGCCCGCCTTTTCAAGATTTGAATATTTGTAATGAAACAAAATCATTGGTCGCTGAAAATGTAAACAGCCTAAGTTATGTCCCAGTATCAGACCCCAACGCGCAGTACTTTGCACGATTGGGGATGGAACAGTTACTCAGGATCTATAGCGGCACATAATGTGATTATTAGTGTTACGTCTAAACGATAATAGAAAGAACGCAACAGAATTTTTTTTTGTGAAATCGAGGATTAACAAGCAAATATTTATTTACAATACTAAAATCATATAGAAATTGAGAAAGGTCAATACATTAACAGACAAATATGAAATGTAGTCTTACTGTTCAATGCTGTACCGGTGTATCTCTCAGAGTCCGTACTAACGTGCAGATCTCTATACAGTCCGTATCGACGCACAGAAATCGCGTTCATGTATTTTGATAGTCCACACCGCTCAGCTGTTGTCCAGCTTCCGTCAGTTCAATTACGTAGATAATACAGCGGTCATAATATCGCCGTGACCCAATTACAACACATATAAGGGAAGTGGAAAGAGGTGCCGACATACTGGCTGCGCCACGTGACTTCACAGAATAGTCTTCTGGTTAACCTATTATAAAGCACATACCAAGAATCTAACGATTCGTGATATGTGTTGTATCTTAGGTACGCTTTTATTGTACCTGTTCATGTGGCAACTTGGATGATATGACCAGACGGCCCCTAGCACCGACATAAGCGGTATTAGATCTAGAGAGCTATGATGGAAATGCTCTGACATCTCGTATACTGGTAATTTGTGAGCTGTTTCGCTGTGACAACTCGTACATTAGAGATTGGGGAGCTGTATCGTCGTCAGATGTAAATGACGGCATTTAACACAAAAGACTAGTCTGTAAGGCCCGATGTCGACCCAGCATCAACTTCCCACAAATGTCAACATATATCAAAGACCAAAAGGCCTGTATAGGGGGCGGGCCTCGGAGACGAAACGTCTACCAGCAGAATCTCGCGATATACAGGAAAAAAATCCAACACATATAAGGGAAGTGGGAAGAGTTGCCGACATACTGACTGCGTCACATGACTTCACAGAATAATTTTCTGGTTAACCTATTCTAAAGCACTAACGATTCGTGATATGTGTTGTATCTCAGGTACGCTTTTATTGTACCTGTTCATGTGGCAACTTGGATGATATGACCACACGGCCCCTAGCACCGGCATGAACGGTATTAGATACAAATCTAGAGAGCTATGATGAAAATGCTGTAACAACTCGTATACTGGTAACTGGTGAGCTGTTTCGCTTTGACAACTCGTACAGTGGAGATTGGTGAGCTGTATCGTCGTCGGATGTAAATGACGGCATTTAACACAAAAGACTAGTCTGTAAGGTCCGATGTCGACCCAGCATCAACTTCCCACCAATGCCAACATATATCAAAGACCAAAAGGTCTGTACAGGGGGCGGGCCTAACGATTCGTGATATGTTTTGTATCTCAGGTACGCTTTTATTGTACCTGTTCATGAGGCAACTTGTATGATATGACCACACAGCCTCTAGCACCGGCATTAGCGGTATTAGATACAAATCACCCTCGTCATACGGGTTTCTTCGTATCTCGGCCACTTTATAATTTACTTGCTATAAATCGGACACGACTACGAGAAAATTCTACGATTATAATCCCAGAACAGGATGTAAACATGTTTACATCAGCTCAATTAGAACTACTAGAATTAGAACTATCTTCAGTGTCTAATTTTATACTGCAATACCATGACACCCCTTCTTAAAAAACAGAGTTTCAAAATATGAACTTTCTTGACAACAATCTCAACAATCTTTGATTTTTTGTTTTTCAGCTTACTTATGAAAACAAGTGGATTATGACCACTGAATACAGTAACTGGCAACGATGAAGAAGTAACATAAACATCAAAATGTTGTAAATTTCATTGCCAAACGTTCTTTCTCAATGGTAGAATAATTTCTCTGATGTTTGTCAAATTTACGTGAAAAATAACATATTGGCTGATCTAAACCAACTATACCTTCTTGTAACAAAACGGCACCAGCGGCAACATCACTAGCATCTGCAGCCAGTTTAAAAGGTGAATCAAAATCTGGTGCTGAAAGAACTGGCGCGTTCTTGAGTATGGCTTTCATAAGAGTCGAGTTAAAGGTTCAATAATATCTGAAAAATTTGGACAACATTTCCTGTAGTAACCAGTCATACCCAAGAAACGCATCAGTTGTCTCTTACATGTTGGTCTTGGAAATAGCGAGATAGCACTGACCTTAGCATTTACAGGTTTTACGTGACCCTGACCTACAACATGGCTCAAGAATGTCACTTCCCAAGGTTGACTGTCAGCTTGGCGTTACTCAGCCGACTGAACAGTGCGCGAATTCCTTTTAGATTATCTTCCCAAGTATCGCTGTAGACATTGCCGTCATCAATGTAAGTCTCGCATCCTTCCAAACCGGAAGTAAAACGGTTGATGAGACGTTGAAACGTGGCTGGAGAATTTTTCATTCCAAATGGCATATCTTTGTACTGGAACAGACCCTCCGGAGTGACGAATGCTGATATCTCCTTCGCACGATCCGTCAGTGGAACTTGCCAAAATCCTTTCAGAAGATCAAACCTTGACACTAACTTGGCACTTCCCACTTTATCAATGCAATCGTCAATGCGTGGAATAGGGAATGTGTCTGTTTCGGTCAATGTGTTCACCTTTCTGTAGTCAGTACACATCCTGTAACTGCCATCTGGCTTTGGAACGAGGATACAAGGTGAACTCCAGTTACTATTACTTGGTTCAATGAAGTCATTGTCCAATAAATACTGAATCTCTTTTTTCATGTAGTTTTGTTTAATGGAATTCGAACGATATGGGTGCTGCTTTACTGAATTAGAATCTCCAACATCGACCTCATGTGAAATTGTATCAGTCCGAGTAGGAATGTCGGGAAACAAATGTTCAAATTGACTGAGCAGAGTTCGAAGTTCTTCCTGACGCGCTGGCTCGAGATGACACAACTTAGAATCCAAATTAAGTAGAATGTCAGAGTTCTGTAATTTCGCCGCTGTCATGGGATCTTCACAATTTTCATTAGTATCAGGGTCGGAACTAACTACACTTACAGGATGGACAGTACTGTTAGTGCTACCTCTGTCGATGTATCACTTCAACTCTACCTGGACTGGGGGTGAGGTGGGGCGGGAAGTGCCCCCCCCTAGTAAACTTTTCTCTGCCTCTCCGAAACGACAAAACTGACGAGGCTGAAACTTGGTGACTTTTAAGCTTATCTTATTGGGGTTATTCTGAGTCTATTTTCGTAGACCCCCGAGCAGACGATCATGGGAAAATTCAAAATGGCGGCCATGTGGTATCCACGAAATTCGTGTTTTTTCAATCTTTTCGCTCCATTTCTCACATTTTCCTTGGATAAAAGGCCTCGGAAGTACTTTATTTATGCAGAACTAATTATTTTGTATTTTATTAGATTTTTTTCGAGAGAAAAATCGGTAAAATGAAAATTCCGAAAATTCGACTCCAAAAAGGCCGAAAAATGGCTTCCGAGAAGATTACGCTACTGTGACGTCATTATGGCGACCATCTTGGATTTTCCCGGTAGAGCTTCAACCCAAGATACTGTGTGGTAAGTTTCAGCGCTCTAGCCTTAGAGGTAGAGAAAATATATAGGGGTGGGATGGGGCACTTTCCGCCTCCCCCCCCCAGGCTGCGATACACCCCAAATCGCACAGGCCAGATAGGGTTAACATATTTACATGACATAACTGTTTGTTTTTACGCCTGTCGGGAGTCTGAATAACATAATTAAGGTCACTTAGTTTCTTTTCAATGACATAAGGACCATAATATCTAGCCTTAAGTGGATTACCAGGAATAGGCAGAAAAGCCAGTACCTTCTCGCCAGGTTTGCAACTTCGTTTAAGGACATGTTTATCATAGGTTATTTTCATATCTCCTTGTGCTGACTTTAAATTTGACATGGCCAAATCACGCGCTTTAGTCAACCTGGTGCGAAAGTCCGACACATATTGTACGAGACTACGTGAATCAAGCTCACTGTCTAGGAACTTTTCCTTTGGCAGTTTGAGTGATCCTCTAACTGCATGACCAAGATTAATTCGAATGGACTGACGCCTGAAGACTCTTCAACAGACTCTCTGACAGCATACAACAACAAATGTATGCATTCATCCCAGTCTTTCTCAGTGTCAAAACAATAAATCCTAATCATGTTCTTTAATGTCTGGTGGAATCTTTCCAATGCGTCTTGGCTTTCTGGGTGGTATGCAAATGATTTGTACTGCTTTATTCCCAATTCATGCATGACTTGTTGAAAGATTTCTAAAATGAAAGCAGATCCCTGATCAAACTGAACAGACTGGGGTAGGCCGGCAAGTGTGAAAATCTTAACTAAGGCCATACCAATAGCTTTTGCTTTAATATTCCGTTAAGGAATGGCCCCAGGGAACCTGGTTGAAGCACACATGATTGTTAACATGTATTGATTGCCTGATTTTGTTTTTGGAAATGAACCAACACAATCTATAATCATCCTACTAAAGGCTTCCCCAAATGCAGTGATTGGTTGTAGAGGGGCCTTTAGTATGGTTTGGTTAGGTTTTCCTTATCATTTGACATGTGTGGCATGAACTACAAAATTCCGTAACATATTTCTTTAAATGTGGCCAATAGAAATGATTTAGAATGTTGTAGTATGCATTGTTAACACCTAAATGGCCTGAAAGAGGTATTTCATGGGCTAGTCTGAGGATGTCTGAACGATATTACAAGCGTCTAGTCCGTCATTCATAATCCAGCCGTCGTCCATTAGAGAATATCCGCGTCCATATGACTTTGGTACCACAATCTGATACTTAACTGCCCACTCATCATCAGGTGACACATCTGGCGGTCACCATTCTCGCACAAGAACAACATTCTTACAAAAGTAACACTCGCACTCATCTACTGCCCTGTCAAACAACTTGGAATTGTCCTTGTCACTATGCTGTTAATTAACTAGCTGTGATTTTGAAATTTTGTCATTAGAACATTCTCATTTGTTATCAAAATGTGGCTTATCAGCCTCATCATTTAACCACACGAAAGTGTCAGCCAAACAGGCGTCACAGATGATGTCATCTTTAAGAAACTTTTCAGACTCCTCAGCCAATTTACTCATGGCTCTAGTAACTGCACAAGCAGAATAGAAACTTTGAAATTCGTCTTCAACTGGATCATGAATCTAATCCAAACAAGGCTTGTCAGTTACAATCGGGTTAACCCCGACCTTATCTCCCGCAAGATCATTGCCAAGAAGTAATTGAACACCCTCAAATGGTAAACAACCTTTAATACCCACCGTAACAGGTCGAGAAATCAAGTCGGAAGACAGATGAACATTATGGAGCGGAACGGGTGTGTAATTTACAGAATCCACCCCTTTAATCAGGACATTACTGCCTGCAGATGAAGAATCAGAAAACGGCAAAATATCTGCCAAGAAAAGGACGCACCCGTGTCTCGCAAAATCTTTACAGGAGTAGCATTAGAAAAATCACTTGTAAGTCACACAAAACCATTGTGGATAAATGGTTTAAAAATCTTCATAACAGGATTTGGAAAACTGTCAACCTCATCCATGATAGAACTAATAGGAACCGTATCCGTGGCCATCTTAACGTCATATACATTATGAACGTCACTAACCTGCTTGGGTATAGATCTTGAAATGAGGAAACCACTGGGCTTTTGCAAGGCTTGATCTTGTTGTTTTCTTTTCAATTTAAAACAATGAGCCATTAAATGTCCGTCCCTCTTACAATAGCTGCGAACGGGAGATTTATTTTGAGTGTTAAAAGTGGTTGACTGAGACTTTGTGTTTGACCTTTGACCTGGGGTTGAAAGTTTTAGGCCTTGAGAAAGAACTGGATTTGTTACCTGAGATGTTAGACTGGAATGAACTTGGCTTAACAGCACTGACAAATGATAATTTGTGTGTCAGAGCGTATTCATCAGCAAATCGGACTGCTTGGTCTAAAGTGTTGGCATTCTTGTCATCAAGAAATGTTCTAATATCACGGTGGATACACCTTTTAAATTCCTCTACAAGCATAAGCTGTCTAAGGTTTTCAAAGTTGTTGTCAATTTTAACCGAAGCACACCACCTATCAAATAACTGTTCTTTTGAACGAGCAAATTCTACATGAGTCTGAGAGTTTCCTTTTTCACAACAACGAAACTTTTGTCTATGGGCTTCAGGAACTAATTCGTAACCTTTAAGAATTAAATCCTTCACTATATCATAATTTGATGCTTGCTCTATCGTCAATTGAGTGTAACTGTCCCTTGCCTTTCGATCAAAACACTTTGAAGAAGTAAACTCCAATTCTCTTTTGGCCAGTTTAAATTTTCAGCAATTTTCTCAAAATGCAGAAAATATTTATCAACTTCTTTTTCCTGAAACGGTGGGACGAGACGTATTTGACGAGCCGCATCAAATTTTGATTGTGATTGTACAGGCGCATGTGTAGAATTACTTGTTCGCGACTGTAATTCAAAACACTTCAATTCTAACTGAATCTGTCTTACTTTCTCTTCTCTCTCTAATTTTTCCTCTTTTTCTAACTTTTCTCTCTTTAACTGAAACTTATTGTCTTTCTTCCTTTTCTCTTTCTCTCTCTCTCTCACATATGCTCTTTCATTTCTCTCTTTCCTCTAATTCTAATTTCTTTAACTCCAGCGGATTTTGCAATTCTAATTTCTTTATTTCCAAATAATCATCTGTTTCCTCAGTTAAATCAAAATCACTTTCATCCCAAAGTTGTTTTGCTAACAATTGTTTGATAATGAGTTTCTTAATTTCCTGCTTTCTCCAAGATGTTTTAACTTTAATTTGTAGGAATTTACACAGCGCGCACAAATCCTCTTTGCGTAGTTCGTCAAATTCCTCCTGACTAGGCTCTAAGGCAAACTGTGCTGGGTCAAATGACATGCTGATAATGTACTACTAGATTTTTGACTTCACACATTCAGACAATGTATCAATTTAGAACTATGTTGCAAAGCCGGAATGTAAACAAGGCTCACGGGAAGGCCCCAATTTATGTTACGTCTAAACGATAATAGAAAGAACGCAACAGAAAAAAATTGTGAAATCCAGGATTAACAATCAAATATTTATTTACAATACTAAAATCATATACAAATTAAGAAAGGTCAATACACCAAATAAATGAGAAATATAGTCTTCCTGTTCAATGCTATACCGGTGTATCTCTGACAGTCCGTACTAACCTGCAAATCTCTATGTAGTCCGTGCCGATGCGTTCCGGTATTTTGATAGTCCCCTCCGCTCAGCTGTTGTCCAGTTTCCGTCAGTTCAATTACGTAGATAATACTGCGGTAAAACACAGGAGTAATCCAACAGGAATATACAATCAAGCAGTCAGTTATCTCAGGCTAAGGTAACATCCAGTAGCACAATCAAATGCACCCACATAGAAACCGTTTGAATTTCTCCTAATGACTAAACGTCGAGCTATTTATACTCTATCGGGCATTCGAGATTATTCTATCAAATCAAGAAACGTCCACCGGTACAACAATGACGTATGATTTAACCCAGATACGATTACAACATCTTCTAGAAAGCTCGAAAATAATTAACCCACGAAATAGTATGTAGCTCTATCATTCCAGAGCTGTAAAGATGTCGCTGTGACCCAATTACCCTCGTCATACGGGTCTCTTCGTATCTCGGCCATTTTAAATCACTTGCGATAAATCGGCCACGACAAGGAGAAAATTCTATGATTATAAATACAGAACAGGATGTAAACAATTTTACATCAGCTCAATTATTCTAGAACTATCTTCAGTGTCTAATTTTATACTGCAATACCATGACATTAGAGAATAATAATTTTGCCTATATCACAATGAAATGGTTGGGGTGTCTTTTTTCTTAAGGTGTGAAGGTAAGGTGTATAAGTTTATTGTGACTGTGTGTTTTTCTTCTCACAGAAGAGATATTGTTATGTTGTCATATGTTTATTAATCCTGTGGAATACCATCTGGCGAATGGTAATGACCACGTGAAGCTTTCCTTTATATTGCATGGTAGGTGCGACAAACACGAACAATAGACCACCCACCGAGAGACGGATGTTCACAGTGAATACGAGCAGGATGTACTAAATCTTTACAGAGTGTGACGTGTAAGTGGGACGAACTTACCTACCACCCTGTGCCTTTGGTGAATTTGCTCCCTCGGGTTGTTGGTTAAGTCTGGTAAGATTCACCTTGTGTGCGATATTCGGTGTCGTCAGCTGTGGAATTTCTTTCTTTCTGACACGTACAAGTTAAAATGGGGGTTCCTGAAATTATTAGAGAAACACCCAGAACGTCCATAGTCTTGTTCGTGCTTCTCGTTATTTCATTCATCATCAATACTGTGGGATTTGGATCTGTTTCTTGGCTAGCGAACGATTTTATTAGCTCCAGTTTTTCGGCGTCTATCAGCTGGGGTTTATGGAGAGTATGTGTGTCACTTTCAGGAATTGAACAGTGTGGCGAGGCTCCAACACTTGCAGGTATGATATCATTGAATCTTTATTCTCCTAATATATGCATTGGTAGGCTAATCATCTTTGAAATCAAAACTTAAGTACTGACATATTGCAATTCAAATTCAATTCCGGTCTATACGCAATACGAATTTTTGGGTCACTCCTGGATACTCAATATTAAAACATTTTATGCGGTAAATCTATTCGGACGTATGTATGTCCTTGAGCATGTATTTATGTAGTCAATTGAAGTAGACTTTGTCAAACTCTTCTATGTACAGATGCCGAGCGATATTTATTCGACAGTTCTCAAAAACATACACTACTTTTAAATTCAAATGTAAATTTGTAATGGCTCAGGTACCAAGTTTGTTTAAACTTATGATTGTCTGTGATAAAACCACCGTAGTGTAAGTGATATAACTGTGATATGCACATTTATATTGTGTGATGGCTTTTTCATGTATATATTTTTTGTTTGCTATATTTCTAATGTTATTGGATCCATCGTAAAACAGTTGATATAACTGACATGGATTCCTAATAAAACTGAAACTGAAACTGACATGTTCTATGACAGGATGGTTCAAAGCCGTACAGGCTATGGTCACCATGGGATTCCTTGCGACTTTAGCCTCGCTTCTGCTCATCGCCCTCTTCGTAATCACTGCAAAATTCAAGTCTCGGATGATCGCCCTCTGTCTGACCATGGCTTCTTTTGCTACAGGTAAGGAGGCTGTTTGTTCAAGATGTTTATACCCTTTTTAATTTCTGACAGATTGCCACAACATTCAGAAATTAGACGTTTATATTTCATTTGTGCGGTTTAACAAGGATCAGTCCCGCGGCAGTCCTTCTGCAGTAAAATATACAGCCAGAAAAATGGTGTTGATCAACACCAAAAAAGGTGTTGAGCTCAACACCAATACATGGTGTTGAATTTCGACCAACAGTAGATGTCTCCAACTTCCTTCATTGGTGTTGAACAATACCATTAATTGGTGTTGAATATGGAATATATGGACACTTTTCAGGATCATATACGATTATTCCGTCCCTGGGCCGCCTCACTTATCTCTAGTCACAATGGATGCATATGTTTATAAGTCGTCAAGTGCTTATGTTAGCTTTTTTGCTTTTGAAGGTTCTTTTTTTCTAATTCTGTATTCCTGGTCTACTTAACATTCACAGCTACACATCTTAAGATCCCAAGGCATTGGAGCTTTTTAACCCTTTATGGACAGATGGGAGATGTGAGTGGGTGGCGCACCCTATTGAACTTTTCTCTTGTTATACGAAACGGAGACAAAATTTGAGTTACTTATAGACTGGGGTAGTGGGAGTTGCTTATAGGCTCAGAATGACCTCAATATATATAAAAAAAAAGTCATAAAGCTTCATCACCTGGAATATTGGGAGTTACTTATAGGCTGAAAATGACCTCAATATGAAAAGACGCAAAGCCATAAAGCTTCATCACCGGGGATAGTGGGAGTTGCTTATAGGCTCAAAATGACCTCAATATGAAAAGACACAAAGTCATAAAACTTCATCACCTGGAATATTGGGGGTTGCTTATAGGCTCAGAATTACCTCAATATGAACAGGCTCGAAACATCACAAAGCCATAAATCGTCATCACCTTGGAGAGTGGGATTTTCTTATAGGCTCAAAATGACCTCAATAGGAAAAGACACAAAGCCATAAAGCTTCATCACCGGGGATAGTGGGAGTTGCTTATAGGCTCAAAATAACCTCAATATGAAAAGACACAAAGTCATTAAACTTCATCACCTGGAATATTGGGGGTTACTTACAGGCTGAAAATGACCTCAATATGAAAAGACACAAAGCCATAAAGCTTCATCACCGGGGATAGTGGAAGTTGCTTAAAGGCTCAAAACGACCTCAGTATGAAAAGACACAAAGCCATAAATCGTCATCACCTTGGATAGTGGGATTTTCTTATAGGCTCAAAATGACCTCAATATGAAAAGACACAAAGTCATAAAACTTCATCACCTGGAATATTGGGAGTTACTTATAGGCTGAAAATAACCTCAATATGAAAAGACGCAAAGCCATAAAGCTTCATCACCGGGGATAGTGGGAGTTGCTTATAGGCTCAAAATGACCTCAATATGAAAAGACACAAAGCCATAAATCGTCATCACCTTGGATAGTGGGATTTTCTTATAGGCTCAAAATGACCTCAATATGAAAAGACGCAAAGCCATAAAACTTCATCACAGGCTATGGTCACCATGGGATTCCTTGCGACTTTAGTCTCGCTTGTGCTCATCGCCCTCTTCGTAATCACTGCAAAATTCAAGTCTCGGATGATCGCCCTCTGTCTGACCATGGCTTCTTTTGCTACATGTAAGGAGGCTGTTTGTTCAAGATGTTTATACCCTTTTTAATTTCTGAAAGATTGCCAGAACAGTCAGAAATTAGACGTTTATATTTCATTTGTGCGGTTTAACAAGGATCAGTCCCGCGGCAGTCCTTCTGCAGTAAAATATACAGCCAGAAAAATGGTGTTGATCAACACCAAAAAAGGTGTTGAGCTCAACACCAATACATGGTGTTGAATTTCGACCAACAGTAGATGTCTCCAACTTCCTTCATTGGTGTTGAACAATACCATTAATTGGTGTTGAATATGGAATATATGGACACTTTTAAGGATCATATACGATTATTGCGTCCCTGGGCCGCCTCACTTATCTCTAGTCAAAATGGATGCATATGTTTATAAGTCGTCAAGTGCTTATGTTAGCTTTTTTGCTTTTGAAGGTTCTTTTTTTCTAATTCTGTATTCCTGGTCTACCTAACATTCACAGCTACACATCTTAAGATCCCAAGGCATTGGAGCGTTTTAACCCTTTATGGACAGATGGGAGATGTGAGTGGGTGGCGCACCCTATTGAACTTTTCTCTCGTTATACGAAACGGAGGCAAAATTTGAGTTACTTATAGACTGGGGTAGTGGGAGTTGCTTATAGGCTCAGAATGACCTCAATATATATAAAAAAAAGTCATAAAGCTTCATCACCTGGAATATTGGGAGTTACTTATAGGCTGAAAATGACCTCAATATGAAAAGACGCAAAGCCATAAAGCTTCATCACCGGGGATAGTGGGAGTTGCTTATAGGCTCAAAATGACCTCAATATGAAAAGACACAATGTCATAAAACTTCATCACCTGGAATATTGGGGGTTGCTTATAGGCTCAGAATTACCTCAATATGAACAGGCTCGAAACATCACAAAGCCATAAATCGTCATCACCTTGGAGAGTGGGATTTTCTTATAGGCTCAAAAATGACCTCAATATGAAAAGACACAAAGCCATAAAGCTTCATCACCGGGGATAGTGGGAGTTGCTTATAGGCTAAAATGACCTCAGTATGAAATGACACAAAGTCATAAAACTTCATCACCTGGAATATTGGGAGTTACTTACAGGCTGAAAATAACCTCAATATGAAAAGACGCAAAGCCATAAAGCTTCATCACCGGGGATAGTGGGAGTTGCTTATAGGCTCAAAATGACCTCAATATGAAAAGACACAAAGCCATAAATCGTCATCACCTTGTATAGTGGGATTTTCTTATAGGCTCAAAATGACCTCAATATGAAAAGACGCAAAGCCATAAAACTTCATCACCTGGAATATTGAGAGTTGCTTATAGGCTCAAAATCAGTGACCTCAATATGAAAAGACACAAAGCCATAAATCGTCATCACCTTGGATAGTAGGATTTTCTTATAGGTTCAAAATGATCTCAATATGAAAAGGCTCAAAGTCATGAAGCTTCATCACCAGGAATAGAGGACCATTAGTAAATAGAACATGCTGCCGTGTGGGGATGCCAGGAAGGAGATGGTATTGTAAGGCGAGGTTTTTGCCCACAGCCAGCCGATTCATAGGACTGTACATTTCTTCTCTCCATCTGTCAATCACAATGCAATGTACAACTTGTCATCGGCGGCAACTGTCAATCAACGGACTGAATGTTGCGATGAACCATGATAGCTTCACATATGTTCAGAGCGAGGCGTTATTATTTCACACACGTTGCAGTCGATTTTACATGCACATATTGGAGAATAAATACACAATTTAGGCGATATATTGCCGTTGAAACAGGTAGCGACTGATCGTTCGATTTCAACGTTTGACTAGCCCGTAATGTCGACACGGTATCGTGTCATCGGTAAACAAAATTTATTTAACTTTTAATTGGTTCATTCACAGCTACACATCTTAAGATCCCAAGGCATTGGAGCGTTTTAACCCTTTATGGACAGATGGGAGATGTGAGTGGGTGGCGCACCCTATTGAACTTTTCTCTCGTTATACGAAACGGAGGCAAAATTTGAGTTACTTATAGACTGGGGTAGTGGGAGTTGCTTATAGGCTCAGAATGACCTCAATATATATAAAAAAAAGTCATAAAGCTTCATCACCTGGAATATTGGGAGTTACTTATAGGCTGAAAATGACCTCAATATGAAAAGACGCAAAGCCATAAAGCTTCATCACCGGGGATAGTGGGAGTTGCTTATAGGCTCAAAATGACCTCAATATGAAAAGACACAATGTCATAAAACTTCATCACCTGGAATATTGGGGGTTGCTTATAGGCTCAGAATTACCTCAATATGAACAGGCTCGAAACATCACAAAGCCATAAATCGTCATCACCTTGGAGAGTGGGATTTTCTTATAGGCTCAAAAATGACCTCAATATGAAAAGACACAAAGCCATAAAGCTTCATCACCGGGGATAGTGGGAGTTGCTTATAGGCTCAAAATGACCTCAGTATGAAATGACACAAAGTCATAAAACTTCATCACCTGGAATATTGGGAGTTACTTACAGGCTGAAAATAACCTCAATATGAAAAGACGCAAAGCCATAAAGCTTCATCACCGGGGATAGTGGGAGTTGCTTATAGGCTCAAAATGACCTCAATATGAAAAGACACAAAGCCATAAATCGTCATCACCTTGTATAGTGGGATTTTCTTATAGGCTCAAAATGACCTCAATATGAAAAGACGCAAAGCCATAAAACTTCATCACCTGGAATATTGAGAGTTGCTTATAGGCTCAAAATCAGTGACCTCAATATGAAAAGACACAAAGCCATAAATCGTCATCACCTTGGATAGTAGGATTTTCTTATAGGTTCAAAATGATCTCAATATGAAAAGGCTCAAAGTCATGAAGCTTCATCACCAGGAATAGAGGACCATTAGTAAATAGAACATGCTGCCGTGTGGGGATGCCAGGAAGGAGATGGTATTGTAAGGCGAGGTTTTTGCCCACAGCCAGCCGATTCATAGGACTGTACATTTCTTCTCTCCATCTGTCAATCACAATGCAATGTACAACTTGTCATCGGCGGCAACTGTCAATCAACGGACTGAATGTTGCGATGAACCATGATAGCTTCACATATGTTCAGAGCGAGGCGTTATTATTTCACACACGTTGCAGTCGATTTTACATGCACATATTGGAGAATAAATACACAATTTAGGCGATATATTGCCGTTGAAACAGGTAGCGACTGATCGTTCGATTTCAACGTTTGACTAGCCCGTAATGTCGACACGGTATCGTGTCATCGGTAAACAAAATTTATTTAACTTTTAATTGGTTCATTCACAGCTACACATCTTAAGATCCCAAGGCATTGGAGCGTTTTAACCCTTTATGGACAGATGGGAGATGTGAGTGGGTGGCGCACCCTATTGAACTTTTCTCTCGTTATACGAAACGGAGGCAAAATTTGAGTTACTTATAGACTGGGGTAGTGGGAGTTGCTTATAGGCTCAGAATGACCTCAATATATATAAAAAAAAGTCATAAAGCTTCATCACCTGGAATATTGGGAGTTACTTATAGGCTGAAAATGACCTCAATATGAAAAGACGCAAAGCCATAAAGCTTCATCACCGGGGATAGTGGGAGTTGCTTATAGGCTCAAAATGACCTCAATATGAAAAGACACAATGTCATAAAACTTCATCACCTGGAATATTGGGGGTTGCTTATAGGCTCAGAATTACCTCAATATGAACAGGCTCGAAACATCACAAAGCCATAAATCGTCATCACCTTGGAGAGTGGGATTTTCTTATAGGCTCAAAAATGACCTCAATATGAAAAGACACAAAGCCATAAAGCTTCATCACCGGGGATAGTGGGAGTTGCTTATAGGCTCAAAATGACCTCAGTATGAAATGACACAAAGTCATAAAACTTCATCACCTGGAATATTGGGAGTTACTTACAGGCTGAAAATAACCTCAATATGAAAAGACGCAAAGCCATAAAGCTTCATCACCGGGGATAGTGGGAGTTGCTTATAGGCTCAAAATGACCTCAATATGAAAAGACACAAAGCCATAAATCGTCATCACCTTGTATAGTGGGATTTTCTTATAGGCTCAAAATGACCTCAATATGAAAAGACGCAAAGCCATAAAACTTCATCACCTGGAATATTGAGAGTTGCTTATAGGCTCAAAATCAGTGACCTCAATATGAAAAGACACAAAGCCATAAATCGTCATCACCTTGGATAGTAGGATTTTCTTATAGGTTCAAAATGACCTCAATATGAAAAGGCTCAAAGTCATGAAGCTTCATCACCAGGAATAGAGGACCATTAGTAAATAGAACATGCTGGCCGTGTGGGGATGCCAGGAAGGAGATGGTATTGTAAGGCGAGGTTTTTGCCCACAGCCAGCCGATTCATAGGACTGTACATTTCTTCTCTCCATCTGTCAATCACAATGCAATGTACAACTTGTCATCGGCGGCAACTGTCAATCAACGGACTGAATGTTGCGATGAACCATGATAGCTTCACATATGTTCAGAGCGAGGCGTTATTATTTCACACACGTTGCAGTCGATTTTACATGCACATATTGGAGAATAAATACACAATTTAGGCGATATATTGCCGTTGAAACAGGTAGCGACTGATCGTTCGATTTCAACGTTTGACTAGCCCGTAATGTCGACACGGTATCGTGTCATCGGTAAACAAAATTTATTTAACTTTTAATTGGTTCATAATGATAGCCTAAAATCTTATTTCAGATATACTGAATGCAATTTCTTTTTACAAAAATGAGAAAGATTGAAACAACGTGTCGACGTTACACATGTTGCCCTCCTGGGTTTCGAACTCGGTATAAGAAAATTTCGAGGCGCTTGTGAGCCAACGTGCGTATCCACTACACCACGAAATACTAACGACTGTAACAGGCTATTTTGTCACTTTAATCTACTTACGAAAACTTCAAACGTTATGAATCATAACTTTTCATTTTTTACTATGAAGGACTCCTTGGACCAAAAAGATCTTCCAGCTGTGGAGATATAATGCTACCACACAACACCATGTTAAATGACGTTTTGGTCCAAGGGGTCCTTCGCGTCTAAATGCGTGTCTGAAGGACTCGATTTAGACTTTTTTTTCACGAAATAGCACAAGCTGTGGATTTCATTTTCGTGTGATAACTATAATCATAACGCAATCGCACTAAAAATTTCATATATTGTGTACTTATATTTTCTCTTGCCGTTACATTAAAACATAAGTATTTTTAGGACATTTTATTTTTTCGATTTCAACCGCACCACGTATAGGCCAAAAACCCGCCTTATTGTATCATCACCTTTGATGCTACTCTGCACTAACTCGCTAATACCCCAAATAAACTTCGAATTAATCTTCTGACATTCAATCTCTCCCGATAATACCGACAGGTGTATTGAGGCTTGGCTCCCAGCTGGTCGTTCGATTGGTCTCTTTTCTATCGCTTCAACACGGCAGATATTTACATTAATGATAACTGGACTATTTTCAACATCATGTTGCCAAAAATTAACATACATGTAAGCGTAATGGTCCTTTCTTTGAATAGAGAAATAATTTGATCCATATTCCCTTTATTTACACGTTGTCGATAGGGGCAGATCTATTGTCAAATGATTAACTTGAATGCGCGCAAGTGAGGGATTGCACACAGTGGTCTTGTTTTTTTCATTCCTAAAGTACTCGAATGGTCATTTTAAACTTGTATTGACCTATTGTGAAAATTGGCAGAAAATTCAGCCAATCGAAGACTTTATTTAACCCTACCTGGCCTGGTGGGGGGGGGGCGGTATTTTCCCCCACCAAACTTTCTGCGCTATATCCGGAACGACAAAAAATGGAGAGCTGAAACTCCTTGACTTTATAGTTTATCACATTGGGGTCATTTTGAGCCTATTTGCATAACTCCTCGAGCAGTGATGACGGCCACGTGGAGTACCAGAAAAGTGATGTTTTTATCATACTTCTTCAACATTTCTGCTTTTCCGCGACGAAAAGTGGGCAAAAACTATTTTATTTCACATCACATTAATATTTACCATCTTATCATGCAGTTTTTGCTGAGAAATTGTATAAATAAAACGAGAGGATCTTGGCGCCCACCCATCATTTTCCGATAATTGTAAGCTAATGACAAGAGGATCTTTTTGTCCATTGTTACTAAGAACAAACGATTGATTTGTAATTTTGTTCACAGAATTTCGAATCTGAGCGAAAAAGATCGAAAAAGGCACACTGGAAAACTTTCAGGAGTTTCAAGATTTCTAGAAACTGTACTTATGTCGGTTGTTATAGTACAAGAGAAATGAACAAAGTTAGTTTGAAAGTGAATGTACATGTACTTAGGATCCTTCGTCTTCGTTTTGTAGCATTTTTTTTATTTATTTTTTTGCACGTGTCATCATTGGGCACTGGAAGCGAAGACAAATCTCTATGACACTTTGGCATGAGCTATGAAACATACTTAAGATTTTATAATTAGGAACGAATGCTAATTCTGTTCTGTTTACTGGACTAGTTTGAGATATCTCTTTTTAAGATACCATGCTCGAAAATAGTAAGATGGTACAATACTTAATACTGAAGAGATCCGGTCCGCGCAGCAATGTAGAAACTTCGAAAGTGTCTGGATCCTGATTATCTTCCTTGGATGGAAACATGCAGTAGTCTACAGTTGTCGAGTTGTGACGTTGTGTCACAAGAGTGACGTCCCTTCATGTAGCCGACATCCGCCGGCAGACGAAAGGGTGGGGCAGTTCACTTGCAACTGCATGGACTAAAGAAAACTTATTTAAAATTTGAAGAAATACATTTTAATTCCGATTTATTTGAACTCCTTGATATGGAAGGTGAAGGTATGGATATTCGCTATAGTCAATATATAGAATATTCCCCCATATCGCACCGTTTGATCTGCCAACTCTTGTGATGCAACGTCACAACTCGGGAATACCATATTAATTTGAAGCGTAACTTGGATTTTCGAAGCGGGCCAAAAAAGGTATTTTGCACAACTAGGCCCCATGTGGGACCTGTGTATCAAATTTCAGAAAGATCCATGAAATATTTCCTGAGAATTCACGATAACAATGTTCCAAGGGAAAATTCAAGATGGCCACCTGGCGGCAATATTGCATTTTCGAATCGGAAAAAAAGATATCTTGCACAACTGGGGGCCACAAAGGAAACCTGTGTACCAAATTTGAGGGAGATCCATGCAGCACTTCTTGAGAAATCATGATAAAGTTTCATGGGGAAATCCAAGATGGGCGCCTGGTGGTCATATTGGATTTTCGAATCGGACCGAAAAAGATATTTTGCACAACTAGACCCCAAGGGAAACCCATGTACCAAATTTGAGAAAGATCCCTGCAGTACTTCCTGAGAAATCACGATAACAATGTTGCATGGGAAAATCCAAGATGGCCACCTGGTGACCATATTGGATTTACGAATCGGACCAGAAAAGTTATCTTGCAAAACTAGACGACAAGAAGAACCTGTGTACCAAATTTGAGAAAGATCCATGCAGTGCTTCTTGAGAAATGAGCGATAACAAAGTTTCATGGGGAAATCCAAGATGGCTCCCTGGTGGCCATACTGAATTTTCGAATCGGACCAGAAAAGGTATCTTGCACAACTAGACCCCAAGGGGAACCTGTGTACCAAATTTGAGAGAGATCCATGCAGTAGTTCCTGAGAAATCGCGATAATAAGGTTTGACGGAGAAATCCAAGATGGCTCCCTGGTGGCCATACTGAATTTTCGAATCGGACCAGAAAAGGTATCTTGCACAACTAGACCCAAAGGGGAACCTGTGTACCAAATTTGAGAAAGATCCATGCAGTACTTCCTGAGAAATGACGATAAAGTTTCATGGGGAAATCCAAGATGGCTGCCTGGTGGCTTTATTGGATTTTTGAATCGAACAAGAAAAGGTATCTTGCACAACTAGACCCCAAGGGGAACCTGTATACCAAATTTGAGAAAGATCCATGCAGTAGTCTCTCAGAAATCCAGGATACGTCCCAAAAAGCCCACGTCATATAGGGTTAAAGGTTCACTGTAAAGTAGTAGGCAGTACGATGTTTCTTTTGTACACAATTATCATGACGGTTTCATATAAGAACCATGACCGACCCGAAATTGTATTATGCACTGCTACCTATATTAGCTGTCATAGCATAGAGCAGTCAGACACTTGGAAATCTTGATAAAATCAGATGAAAGAAGCACAAGTACCAATATGGTGTTTGTGTGGCATGTTTATATGGCATAAATCAGCTCGAGAGAGCAAGAATAAATAAATAAACCTTTGGATTTGAACCTACGACCCTTCATACACGCGGATATAAGGTGCATTATGCATTAGATTATGCCTCGACAGACAATTGAACTTGTAACTTATAAGACGTAACTTTTATTAGTTTCATAACTTACACGAACTGATGCTTGATACATCAAATATAGCCATCGGGGCTTTTTAGTCCCGTTTCGAAAAGGTCCGATATTAACCAACGGGTCTAGAAAGTCCCAAAACTAATTTTCCTAATTTTGATAGGAAGCTGAGCTGTTTTCCCAAAAATAAAACTAGCATTATGTTCTTGATGTTCAAAATCATTCATAAAAATTTTTTCCGGTTAGATCGACTAAAAACTTTCTCAAGCTAAAGTACAACAATGTTCTTCTGAAATCCACTATATTTTGCTGAAAGGGTTGTCTGATGACGTCATCGGTGGTTGTTGGCCACAGATCGCTAAAGTTTGTTCCAGATAGTCGAAGATAACCTTCCGTTTGTATCTAAATGTTCCGCTGGCAGGTTTGTGGAACTGACTGTGAGCTCAGTCAATTAAGAAGAGTGGGGGGGGGGGGACTTTTAAGTCCCGTCGGTAAGCAAAGGGTTAAGGATGTCCGCTGCTGACTTTTGGCTTTGGCGGTCATAGGTTAAGAGACAGGGATTTCTTTTAAAAGACTTCTAGCCGAGAATTTTGCACAGCAACATCCATCCAATTTGATACATTTTGATAGACATTGTGATTATTTGCAAACAGTTAGAATATAAGAAAAACTTAAATACTATCTATATGAATTTTTCATGAATATGCTTCAAAGCTGGGGCTATTCCTTATGTTTTCTGGCTTATCAAATGGGGCATGGGTCAGTCCACGTAACATGGCCTACAGCTAAAACATGCATACCAACCTATATTTTGTTCTTTGTTTTTCCTCATATTACACAATTAAGAATGCAACAACACACATTATGCAAGAAGTTAATTACTTTGGTTTACCAGCAGCGGATATTTAATGGTTAGATTAAGCAAGATTAGATTCTCTCAAGCAAGAATAAGATCGTGCCTCTTACAATAAGAAGATACAAAAGACATGGCGGTCAAAGTCTCATATAGCATGTCTCTGTCCATGTGAAGTTTAAAATAGTCATCAAAATAGTCAATACCCCGCCGACAGTTCTCGGTGATTTTTGAAAGGCAGAATATTGTCAATGTTTCAGTTCCTTAACATTAAGTTATTATGTCAGCAGATGAATTTCCGAGCCGATTGTGATATCACGATTTATAACAAGAGTGCATGATGTGACTTCTTACGAAGATTATTTGACGTTTTGCTTGATAGCATGTGTCTCAATCCACCATCCTATTATAAGGGAGCTGTGGTCGTATGACAGTATGTGTTTACAGACAGTCAAAATCAAACTGCCACACTTCTACTAGCCACCAATCCATCTTGCGGAAAGGAATCGGACATACTTTCGGCAGATTTAACTGTAGGACTATTATCCACCAATGCGTTTAACAGAAAACCGTCAATTGTATATGAATAATATTTTTTTTTCATAAAATCTCAATTATTATTTTCTGGAAAATGCATAATATTTATTTTAATTGTAGATCAACAATAACTATTTACATAAATCTATATTTTTCACCTAAAAATTAATAATGATTGTTTTAATTGAAAATATGGAATAACGATTATATTTCAAGATGGAAAATACATAACCAAAATCAATCAGTATGGACTTGTGTTCAACGAAAGAATGCATAAAAATGATTAGTGAACCATTATAAATGAATAGTAGATAGAATTATTTACAAATACGAAGTAAGTACTCATAATATAAATTAATGTGAGTAATTAATAGTTTGATTATTAAGAAGCACTCTTTAATTATAATTATAAAATACTGATTGAATTAACACTTATCAATCAATACTAATTAAAAACCTGTTGATTATTTTGTATGTTTCAGTGGTGTTTAACCTGATCGGAATTGCTGTATTTCGAGCGAAGATGGAAGACGGATTAGGATGGAGTTTTCAGGGAAGTGCAATTCTAGCCTTTACCAAGGATGACATCAGCTGGAGCTTCTATGTAACATGTGCAGGGACGGCGCTGTATCTTGTGTCTGGCATAGTGGCCATAGTGCTCATGACTGGAATGCACACTTAGGATATCTGTCCGGCTTTCTCACCAAATGTTAGACAGCTTATCATACTGTAGACGGACGTTATCTCCCTTGCTGATTATTACAAACAATAGCTTTTTCTTGCAATTTTTTTATTTGAATAATTAATCCGGTCATCGCAAAGTGTTTTATCAAAGTATAACCGGGATAATTAGACTGCAATCATTAGATTCGACATTCAATTTTCAGCCATCGACCATTAATAATGTGTTTGTCTCAAATGTGTATGAGTAAGGATAATAAGAGGACAATGTGATTTCCTACAAAAGAGAAGCGGTCAAATGATTTCATTGACTTCAGCATTTGAATAATTAATCGTGCCACGGTAGAAAGTTAGACCGCAGTTCGTAGTTCATTATTCGAGTGGACCAGCAATTATTTCTTCAGATATGAAAATCTGTATTTTTTTATTATGAGTACTTTGAACTCCAAACTCTGCATAGCAAGAGAGAATGTCATGCTCTATATCTTTGCATATTCATATCCCAAATCTGACGTCAGGGGGCGCTGCTATGGGCGCTGTTATTAGTTGCTGAATGACTGGTCCCGAACAACGAACTGCGAACCGCGGTCTAACTTTACGAACGTTAGAAACCTTTGATCAACGTTTTGCGGTGTCTCTTCTCCACAGCGGCAAGCGGGGAGATAATTAACTTTCAGAGTTCGACAATACGCCTACACTGAATTCAGCGCTTGTTAACAAACATAGGCCTATATTATGTGTTTAGTTTTTATCGTGTGTGATCCAAGGAATCTATTTTATGCACCAGTGCAACCCGTATCTCCAATATATGGTTCAGCACGATCTCGTCTTCATAAATGTTGAGTATGTTGCCTTGACTAACCGATATAAAATGTCACAAAATTTAAGTGAGTATACCTAACGCCAGCCAGGTTCCACACTCTAAACAATTACCGTAAATTGTACGTAAGATTACCGTTAATTATGCGGTATTCTACCGTATATTCGAAGTTACGGTCGAATGCCGTGAAATATAGTCAAAATACCGTAGAATGCCGTAATTTGAAATGAGGTCACATAGGAGATGATCGCCTGACCCATTAGTGCTCTATTTCGGTATAGATGCGTCCCGCGCAAAGTTAACTGCCTTTGCTTCATACAGGCCAAGTCTATTCACCACGTCCGTGTGGTACCAGTTCAACACTGACCGACCTGAAGATGTCTATCACAGCCACCACAGATCTCTTAGGTTTGAGATACAGCGCATAATATCGGAAACTGTGACAAGGATTGGCAAGCAAATCTGAAGAATATTAAGATGTGATCGCTTTTGAACAGGATCTAAGTGTTTGTTTCGCAGTATAGCTGAGCCAGTTTGTGCAACAACACCAACAATGACGAGGATCTCCAAGTTACTGAAAAACGAGTTGGAGACTCTCAAGTACAGAGAGATTCATGGTGACCATAAGTAAGGTCAACAAAGAAAGAGCAATTTTCTTGCTGAAATAAACATTGGTCAATAAATATTACGGCGTCCTCAAATGTAATGACCGTAAAATTTACGGGGTGACACCGTAAATTTTACGGCGACCGTGAAACAACAGTTACGGTCGATGTTATTTTTACGGTATTGGTTGGCAGCCTGAGCTGCCGGTATTCTATCGTAAAACTCACGGGCAATTGCTAAGAGTGCATGGTAAGTAGTTGTGTCTTGCAGACGCTCGCGTTGTTTTTGAATGTTCATCATCAACTGTTCCTGGCAATAAATATATGTTCTTTAAGATGAATTCTGGAAGTTTGGAACTAGAAAACCGTGGAATACAAGAAAGGGATAGAGTTGTATATCCACATTTCATTCGTAAGCTCAATAAATATTTGTTATATTCTTTGAAGACGAGAGTTGATACTGTCTGTCATGGTGTGATGCGTGTCAGAAATGTTTGTCTGTTGACCAGGTTAGGGAAGCGAACTGGTGAAATTCTCAACCTCAACATCAATCGCTATTATCAAATCAGGCCTCCAATACGGAAAGGCAAATAGTGAACTCGGTGTCACTTTGACATCTTTCACCATGATGAACGCCAAATTGACGGATTTCTATAGCGAGTTGTCCAGATGTCGCTCGTCAAAATTGTTGGGAATAGGTCAACGGTCACTGTCTATATGGCTAAAAAATCAGGGAATAATTAAAAATCGTTTTTAGTGCATGCGTTAGTAGGAGGTGACAAACCAGATATTATGCTAAAAAATCAGGAAATCTATCAATCTTCCGCTAAGGATTGTGTAGTAATTTACCGCTGGGCCGTCTTTCATACCTAATCAGGTCATGCAGGTACGCCTCAGCGGTAAATCAATACACAACAAAATACCGATGTGACAGTTTTAAATCAAATTCTAACCAGAAAATACATTGAAATGGGCAAATAAATCGACGGCTGTGTCTCTAATCGCTTTCTGTCTTATGTCGGCTTTTATGTTCACCTCTCACAAGAAAACACTGCGTTGCCTGACTGGCAAGCACAGTAGTCGTCGAGAGAGAGAAGATACGGATCCGGTTTACAACAGTATCTATGGTACGACCCGTCAAGCTTGAAAAACATTTATAAAGGGCTGTATGGGTTTCTATATATGTCTGATTCCTTTCTGGAGTAACGAGGAAATATTCATAACGGGATGACACAGCAATCTTCCACATGTACGATGACCTATATATGTCTCGCTCAGATCTCGCTACGGAAAACAAACAGGACCGTTTGTGTACAGAATGATATTTTTTTTTTCAGAGCAGACTGTCAGAGCATATTAGGGCTAGACTGAATTCTATACAGTATATTGCGAGTAACAATGTTTCTGCGCTGTTGCGTGAAGGTGACCTTGAATCTCTCTCTCTCTCTCTCTCTGTATTATTGCGGAGGTATAGCAGGATGGTATAAATGCACCACACTCCTTTCGTGCATGAACAAAGTTTTTTTATATACCGTACCTTAGCAAATATTGCCTCTGTCTAATATATTTTCGATATGTAAAACATATATTTGCATACTACACGCCACAGACACTCCTTAATATGTTAAGCTAGCAAGCAACGTCAAGCATGTAAGACACGAAAGAACATTAATTTGCTGTGAAGATTTTTTACAGATTTCATCAATATGTGAGTCGACATTTAGTTTACTGTCAGTATTAATCCCAAGCAGTTTAACATTTTTTCTGAACTTATGACATGACCATCGATATTTAGATTCATATCCCTATCAGGGCCGAATAAAATTTCCTGAAATTTATCGAGGATGGCCAACACCATGTTATCAGTAAACCATTTAATCGCAAAGGCAGTTTCGTCCTCTAAAATGTGAATAACTTCACCAGCAGTCTCTCCTGATGTGATGAGCGAATTATCGTCAGCGTGGTAATTTGAAATAAAGAAATACATGTATATGATTGCGGAGGATATTAAACAGAATGGGTCCAAGTAGGGATCCTTGAGGAACACCTTTTGCTATGCCTGTCTGCTGACTGAAGTAGTCTCCTATCCTGACTCGCCGCTGGCGTCTAGACAAATAACTACTTAAAACTTTACCAGAGTTATCTGAGAAACCGTGTGATCAAACGGAAATCAAATTTATTGTTCCTTTTAGTATTTTCTATAATTTGTTGGGTGTGTGATCAGACGAGTCAGAGGAAAGACAATTCACAATGTTTGCGGCGATGGTTGTATATAGTGATCAATCAGCACCTCTAAAACTTTTGCGTGATCGCCTAAGAGTTTTCCGTCTTCAAACAAGCTAATATCTGACTGACTATTCGCTGATTTATTGATTAGAAATGGGCGGATATTTTTCCAAAATTCCTTACTATTTCTTGTACGGTTGTTACCCCACCGTTCGTTGAAGTTGTTTCTGGTTAATTCACGCCTTAACTTCACACACAAGTTTCTCTGTCGACGATGCATCTCCCAGTTCATACCGTTTTTAAATCGTAAATATTGGCGGTACACCTTTTTTGTTATTATTGAATAATTTAAATAAGAGCTCATACTGGGTGTCTGGTTTGAACGCACTGTCTTTTGCTTCAATGGTATGCATGTATGTTCGTCAACGAGGGTGTTGAACACTGACCAGGCCATTCGCGACTGCTCGGCATATTCCGTCGAATTCATAGTATCTCGCCACTCGACACGGCCTCGGATAATGTAGGACATTAGTACCTCGTGACGCACTGCTCGGACTCCATATTGGCATTCATGTTGAAAGCACAGCGTCACGCGGGAAATCCGAACAGCGCATGTCAGCTATATGAATTCCCTCATCATGGAGTTCAGCTTCAGGCGACAAACTCGATTAACTCATAAACATTGACTAAAAATAGGAACCAGCCCCAAGATCTCAGAGTGAAAAATATTCTGATCGAATTTCAGATCGTAAGAGATCCTTTTTATCAAGCAGCTACTTTAGAACATCCTTTTATTCGGGTAAAGGAAGACAGTAGTTTACGTTATTTGAAAGAAATCGGTTTGTTGCATACGTTTTAATGTATGTGCATGTATTTTGGTGTTGTGCTGATTACTTCTGGATTGCTGGGTTGTTGAAATGTTTTTGTTAGAATATCTGAAATTTTGTTTGATCGTCGCTATATACCTGAAATATTGCTGAACACGACATTAAACCTTAATTCTCTCTCTTTCTCTCAAATATAAAGCAAGTGGACGTCGGGATAGCTCGTATATCGGCTTCAAACTGATCTACATCCAATTGCTTGTACGAGCGATATGTAATAACTTTGGATTTTCTATAACCAATAGGACAGTTAATTGTAGGAACAACAAGGTGATGGCAGTCATTAAGTCCATATGGGACAACATCAATATGCTGAAACTTACCAGGGCTAATAAGGCATCAATAAGATTTTCAGTTACACGGTTTTCTCTCACTTGGATACAGGTATGAGATTTGACCTTATTGGTTAGTCCATCAATATCACAAATATCAATGAATTTGTTGTGGACTTTTTATAGTAGATCACGAAAGATTATTGTATAAGCCTCCAACGACAGCTATTCTATCATAGTGGTCGATAAACGACCAAAGGGTCATTCTACAGTAAAGGCCAGTTTTCATGTCCCCGTGCCTAACAGCTAAAAATCGTTGTATTAGGAGGCCTTTAATGTTTGTGGTCATCGTATATCGTTAATTTAAAGATTTATAATGATCATCTACCGATTAACGAATAAAAAATACTTCGTTTGCATTTTTACTGAGTAATTTAAGATTCTTTGTACCAACAAAAATACTGTCGATGAGGAAAAAGACATTAAAAAGCGGTATGTCTTCTTGCAGTTCATTTTATTGTCAAGAATATGATGAATATGTGTTGTTTCCTGCAAGGTGAGAAGTAAATATTCTATAATTTTGAATAAATTCTCATACGTTTCCTTCAAATCTTCTGTCCCCGCATCACCTGTCATCTACGTCACTGCAAAACTGACCTGAACTCTGGTGGCAGTGGAGTTGGCTTCAGATGATCACTTGGTTACCAATAGTTCTCAATGCCTGCGTTTTTGAAGGAACGTGTAAAGCAATGTGCATAGCTTTTCCACATTTCACTAGTTTTGGGCTGAGATTGACCGACACTAAGGGAGTATGTTTATTCTGTGTCATCTACGAACGGATATTACCTTAGTGAAAATCTGTGTTATTTCTGTCATCTCTAGATAAAAGGTTAGTTACGGACTCCATCCTCCATATTTACCGAATGTCCCAGGCTGAGTATAACAATATTCTGAGCTGAAGAGCCAAATCATGTTATCAGCGTCATCTACATCACGGTCATCTACATCAAATTTGTGTGACGTATGTGATATTTAACGTGACGTGGATGTCATTGCCGTTACGGAGATGACAAACGAAGCCGATATATGAGTGAAGAGCAGGATTAAAGAACTGCGTGCTTGGGGAATTTGAAATATGATAAAATCAGCTTGGTAAAGTTAGCAACCGGTTCATTAGTCACTTCCAGCCGTGGATTCGCGCGAATAGGCGGCCGTGGATTCGCGAATGTGCGGCCGTCGATTCGACCGTTTTTGCCGGGCTGAATATGCGGCCACGTATTCGAACTAAAAAAGCGAATACTGCGCCGTCGATTCGTCAGAATGAGCCAGTAAATCGTGACCACCGATTATCCAAAAATCTTGTAGTTAATATAGCTGAAAATTTTCGGAAATGCGCTCTACAATTAGTAATACTCCATGCATGCTTTAAACTGACCACAATTTTGAAGGGAAATTACAAAAACATAATGTTTCTGGTATCCCACATGGGCCTCCATGGAATTAACCCAAATAGGCTCAAAATGACCCCAGAGTAGTGTATAAAGCGTGAATGGAGCCGTATTTCCCCCGGATGTAAAAATGACGTCACAACTTCTCATGGTGGCGCCATCTGCACATTATGACGCATGGGGGGCAACTGGGGGCAACTCGATCTGCCAGAGTTTGGCTGCCATCTTGAATTTTTGAGGCGGTGTGGGCGGCCATCTTGAATTGTGTGGAAAAGGGGATGTATTCCTCCGCGGTGATGCGGTCCTGGCGGTTATGCGGTCGCTGGAAAAAGCTTCCGCGGAGAAAAAGTAGTCCCTAGACTGGAAATACGCTGCATGGTCCGATGGGGCCGAATGAGGCTCTTTTCAGTCATGTCATGGGTATTTTCACAGAATAAATAAATAAATAAATAAATAAATAAATCAATCAATCAATCAATCAATCAATAAATCAATTAATTAATTAATTAGTTAATTAATTAATTTTAATAAATAAATAAATAAATTAATTAATTTTAATAAATAAATAAGTTAATTAATTAATAAACACTTTACAGCGAAAGTGTCTTAGTGGGACTCGAACTCGGGTCTCCTCGATCTAGAGGCAGACACGTTATCCATTACGCCACGAGCTATAGCCTACAAGCCAAACTTGAAAATGGTGTATATATGTCTACGGCCCGACTGGGCGAACCCTCTGTAGGACAAATGCCGGGTCATCTACCCTGATTCGAACATTTGCGTCTTTACGGGGAATACCTAAATAGACGTTTTGGAGCTAGGGGAAGCACTAATGGACCGATAGGGTCGAGTGAGGTATCAAAGTGAAGCATTCATGAAGGGGCATCAAATGGGCTGGGTGTGGGGTTGGAATAGCGGCATTCTGCGCATGCGCTATGGCCCAAGGGTATGGAAATAGACGTTTTGGATGGGGTCGAGTGAGGTATCAAAGTAAAGCCTATGTGAGGGGGCATCTAATGGGCTGGGTGTGGGGTTGGAATAGCGGCATTCTGCGCATGCGCTATGGCCCAAGGGTATGGAAATAGACGTTTTGGATGGGGTCGAGTGAGGTATCAAAGTAAAGCCTATGTGAGGGGGCATCTAATGGGCTGGGTGTGGGGTTGAAATATCGGCATTCTGCGCATGCGCGGTGGCCCAAGTGTATGCAAATAGTGGTTTTGGAGATAGGGGGGTCCCTAGTGGACCGATCGGGTCGAGTGAGGTATCAAAGTGAAGCCTTTGTGAGGGGGCATCTAATGGGCTGGGTGTGGGGTTGAAATATCGGCATTCTGCGCATGCGCGGTGGCCCAAGGGTATGAAAATAGCCGTTTTGGGATGTAGCGGAGTTACTCATGGTCCAGTGGGGTCATATGAGGTATCCATGTGAAGCCTATGTGAGGGGGCATCTGACTGGACTAGTGGCTCGAGCGTTGTCACCATTCTGCGCATGCGCAGACAGGGAATTGTGGCGAAAGGGTATGGAAATAGACGTTTTGGTATCTAGGGGAGCCACTAATGGTCCGATTGAGTCGAATGAGGTATCAAAGTCAAGCCTAGGTGAAGGGGCATCCAGTCATGGGTGGGTGCATGTAAAATTTTTCCTGAAAAAAAAAATACGGAACACGGACTTTATCGAAAAACCTGGGAAAATGCCTATATGGGGTATGGGGGTATATAGGTCGCCGGGCTTAACGGGGCTTGCCTATCAATAGAGTTATCTCCCCCTAGTTCCAGGGTGGGTGTTTGTAAAAATTTTCCTGAAAAAATACGGAACACGGACTTTATTGTAAAATCCGGGAAAATGCCTATATGGGGTATGGGGGGTATAGGACCATCCTGGGAAACCTACTTCTCGACATTTGCGGTATAGGTTGTGGGGTCTCGTTTTCTTAGTCTCGTCAAGACAAACATGATAGGAAGTGTCCCGGAGCGAATCGGTGAAATTTTTGAAAAAGTACGATATAGCCCCATATAGGCCCATACTGGATGTATAGGATCAATGTTTGTCCCCCTGGAAAACGTACTTCTATACATTTGCGGTAGGGTTGTGGGGTCTCGTTTTTCACGTCTCGTCAAGACAAACATGATAGGAAGTGTTGCGGAGCGAATCGGTGAAATTTTTGAAAAAGTACGATATAGCCCCATATAGTCCCATACTGAGGTATAAGATCAATGTTTGTCCCCCTAGGAAACGTACTTCTATACATTTGCGGTAGGGTTGTGGGGTGTCGTTTTCTTAGTCTCGTCATTTAGAACATGATAGGAAGTGTCCCGAAGCGAATCGGTGAAATTTTTGAAAAAAGTCACTGAGGCCTGGGTAGGCCCATAGGCCTATACTGCATGGCTATGGGTGTATAGGGTCATACGGGGTGGACATGTTGGAGTCTAGGGGGGCCACCAATGGTCCAATGGTGTCGAGTGAGGTCTTATTTTGAAGCTCTCGTGGAGGAGCACTTGAATACACTAATGGTTTCTCCGTGTTTAATAGTCTGCGCATGCGCAGACTTGCCCGTAGTATAGAAAGTAGGCATTTTGGGGGGTATGTGGGTGTGTGTTTGGGTTAGAGATGGGCTATTCACGGTTCGAATGGGTCGTGTGAAGTATCAATGTGAAGCTTGTGTGGGGTAGAGTCAGAATGGCCTGTTTTTAAGTGCAAGTCGTGTCAATCTGCGCATGCGCAGCCTGGCCGTAGTAGAGAAAGCAGGCATTTTGGGGTATGTGGGTGTGTGTTTGGGGTAGAGATGGACCGCTATGGGTCCGAATGGGTCGTGGAAGGTGTCAAAGTGAAGCTTGTGTGGGTTAGAGTCAGCATGGTGTGTTTTTAAGTGCAAGTCGTGTTAATCTGCGCATGCGCAGTTGGTTGTAGTAAGTAAAGTGGCCATTTTGGGGCAGTACATGAAGGTATTTGGGGTCGAAATGGGCTATTCACGGTTTGAATGCGTCCTGGAAGGTATCATCTTGTAGCTCTCGGGGTGTAGACCTCGATTTGCGGGCTGTGCACGTCACCTGTGACGTCATCGGTGACGTCATCAGTACGAGTAGTAAGTAAAGTGGGCGTTTTGGGGCAGTGAAAGGAAGGTATTTGGTGTAGAGATGGACCATCCTTGGTCCGAATGCGTCCTGGGAGGTGTCATTTTGTAGCTCTCGGGGTGTAGACCCCGATTTGGGAGCTGTTCACAGCATCTGTGACGTCATTGGTGACGTCATCAATACGAGTAGTAGCGAAAGTGTGCATTTTGTGGCAGTGAAGGAAGGTATTTGGGGTAGGGATGCTTCATCCTCAGTCCGAATGCGTCGTGTGGGGTGTTATCTTGTAGCTCTCGGCGTGCAGACCTCGATTTGAGGGCTGTCCACAGCATCTGCGAAAGTGAGCATTTTTTGGCAGTGAAGGATGGTATTTGGTGTAGAGATGGACCAGCGTCGTGTGCGGTGTCATGCAACGCCCGCCAACACCAAAGCTCAATGCTTCAACGCCCTGGTGAAATAGCTCAGAAGCTCGGATTTTCTAGATATTTCATGGAATTGTCACTCATTCTTCGAAATGCAGTGACGTTCGTCGTTACGCCTTAACATACCGGAGACAGTACAACAACAACAACAACAACAACAACAACAACAAAAATGAGACATGAGAGAACAACAACAACAAGAAGTTTTTTCATATAGTTTATTCTCCCCAATGTTACATCATACCCACGCTGGGGGAGCCACGTTGGGTATATTTACAATTCAAGAAGACTCTTGTCCAATCAGAGGCCACCATTTGCATCTGTCATATTCGTTCCTGTCCGTTAGATGTATTCTTGTCCAATCAGAAGTCTCCATTTCAGAAAGTTCCATCTTCGGCCATGTTCGATTGAACCGTTTATTCTAATCATCGTTGAGATACCGTTGAGGCAACATATCCTGAGATAGTTGTTTGTGCATTCTGAGTGTCTATCAGTGCATGGGTGAATACATTCACCCGATGGGTTGGTCGGTCAGCCTGGTCACGACAAACGTAACATTGGTCACACTCTCCACTGTCCACTTGGTATTGGGGCGTTGTTGTTGGGCCCAATTCCAAGGGATCCACGGTGTCCAGTTTCTCCAGCATCGTCTCTAGCGACACTCGGTTAATGATGGTAAACGGTTGGTCAAATACCCGGATGTTACTGCTCGGGTAAAAATATCGGGCTTGGTCTGTGTCCTTATGCTGCAGCACATAACCAAACGCCAGATTCAATTTGAAGGACGTAGCTTGGTCATTGAAGATGGCTTCCACGTAGTTGCGTAGACGGGTGAGGTCAGTCAGTCGGAAATTGTAGATATCTTGAATTGGGCGATGACGGTAGAAACAGTGCCGGATCATGGGCCAATGGCGCCGATAGATGTCACTCAGTGGATGGGCGTCCTGTAAGAGATCGCTAGGAACATTTATGGGCTCGTCCAGAAAATGTTCGATGTCGTCAGGCGTATGACTCGAAACCGTAACGCTGAGGTCCGGCTGGATATCCAGGCTCTTCTGAACTGTGGGTATAGGCGGGCTCTTCATCGTCGCATCACCAGTGGCGTTCGTCTCCCCGAGTTCATCTTCACTGGGTCTGACCCTCATGGGTGCCTCTTTAGTGGAAAGTTGTCGCTCATACCGTGGTGATGGACTATGAATCAAACGTTGGTGCTGTCTGAACCGTCTGGGTCGTTTGAAGAGGCGACCACAATCGGTACATTGTACCGTCGCACCCGCGTGGAGTGCCCTCTCATGGCGCAGTAAATGATCCTCCCGATTGAATGACCGTGAGCAGATTATACAAGTATATCGTGCATCGTTGTGGATGGAGGCCTCATGGCGGCGCAAGTGGTGCAGACGAATAAACTGCTTCTGGCAAGTTGTGCAAGTGAACATCTTGGTGGCTGACACAGTGTCTGATCAAACGGCCAGGCCGCTTCCCTTTTATAGCACGCTAGCTGGTCATCTATTTTTAGCACACTCAGTTCAACTATCCCCAAGTCCAGGGCCGAGCCGTGACATCTTCGGCAACCTCCGTGTGTCTTCGGTCACCTCCGTAACGTCAACGATCAACATGTAGACATATAGAGTATGTACGGCATGTAATGGTATTCATCAGTGCATGAGTGACGCATTCAGCCGATGGGGGTGGTCGGTCAACTTGGTAACGAAAAACGTAACATTGGTCACACTCTCCACTGTCCACTTGGTGTTGGGGCGTTGTTGTTGGGCCCATTCCAAAGGATCCACAGTGTCCAGTTTCTCCAGCATCGTCTCTAGCGACGCCCGGTTAATGATGGTAAACGGTTGGTCAAATACCCGGATGTTACTGCTCGGGTAAAAATATCGGATTTGGTCTGTGTCCTTATGCTGCAGCACATAACCAAACGCCCAAACGCCCATCCACTCACTTCCGCTTCCGTTCACATGACCGGAACTGACCTTTGTCCCCGGCGCGCGCGGTGTAAAGGCTTCCACCGCGGTGGAAACCTTTGCGCGCCGGTGTCAAAGGTCAGTTCCGGTCATGTGAACGGAAGCGGAAATGACCTCACAGAGGTCATATGCACATGTCACTTCCGAGCTCTGAGCTCCACAGGCTTTGAGTTCCACAGGCTTTGAGTGCCAAGAGCTCCGATCTACGCAACTACGTGGAAGCCATCTTCAATGACCAAGCTACGTCCTTCAAATTAAATCTGGCGTTTGGTTATGTGCTGCAGAATAAGGACACAGACCAAGTCCGATATTTTTACCCGAGCAGTAACATCCGGGTATTTGACCAACCGTTTACCATCATTAACCGGGCGTCGCTAGAGACGATGCTGGAGAAACTGGACACCGTGGATCCCTTGGAATGGGCCCAACAACAACGCCCCAACACCAAGTGGACAGTGGAGAGTGTGACCAATGTTAGGTTTTTCGTTACCAAGTTGACCGACCACCCCCATCGGCTGAATACGTCACTCATGCACTGATGAATACCATTACATGCCGTACATACTCTATATGTCTACATGTTGATCGTTGACGTTACAGAGGTGACCGAAGACACACGGAGGTTGCCGAAGATGTCACGGCTCGGCCCTGGACTTGGGGATAGTTGAACTGAGTGTGCTAAAAATAGATGACCAGCTAGCGTGCTATAAAAGGGAAGCGGCCTGGCCGTTTGATCAGACACTGTGTCAGCCACCAAGATGTTCACTTGCACAACTTGCCAGAAGCAGTTTATTCGTCTGCACCACTTGCGCCGCCATGAGGCTTCCATCCACAACGATGCACGGTATACTTGTATAATCTGCTCACGGTCATTCAATCGGGAGGATAATTTACTGCGCCATGAGAGGGCACTCCACGCGGGTGCGACGGTACAATGTACCGATTGTGGTCGCCTCTTCAAACGACCCAGACGGTTCAGACAGCACCAACGTTTGATTCATAGTCCATCACCACGATATGAGCGACAACTTTCCACTAAAGAGGCACCCATGAGGGTCAGACCCAGTGAAGATGAACTCGGGGAGACGAACGCCACTGGTGATGCGACGATGAAGAGCCCGCCTATACCCACAGTTCAGAAGAGCCTGGATATCCAGCCGGACCTCAGCGTTACGGTTTCGAGTCATACGCCTGACGACATCGAACATTTTCTGGACGAGCCCATAAATGTTCCTAGCGATCTCTTACAGGACGCCCATCCACTGAGTGACATCTATCGGCGCCATTGGCCCATGATCCGGCACTGTTTCTACCGTCATCGCCCAATTCAAGATATCTACAATTTCCGACTGACTGACCTCACCCGTCTACGCAACTACGTGGAAGCCATCTTCAATGACCAAGCTACGTCCTTCAAATTAAATCTGGCGTTTGGTTATGTGCTGCAGCATAAGGACACAGACCAAGCCCGATATTTTTACCAGAGCAGTAACATCCGGGTATTTGATCAACCGTTTACCATCATTAACCGAGTGTCGCTAGAGACGATGCTGGAGAAACTGGACACCGTGGATACCTTGGAATGGGCCCAACAACAACGCCCCAACACCAAGTGGACAGTGGAGAGTGTGACCAATGTTACGTTTGTCGTGACCAGGCTGACCGACCAACCCATCGGGTGAATATATTCACCCATGCACTGATAGATACTCAGAATGCACAAACAACTATCTCGGGATATGTTGCCTCAACGGTATCCTGGGCTGCCCGACGATGATTGGAATAAACGGTTCAATCGAACATGGCCGAAGATGGAACTTTCTGAAATGGAGACTTCTGATTGGACAAGAATACATCTAACGGACAGGAACGAATATGACAGATGCAAATGGTGGCCTCTGATTGGACAAGAGTCTTCTTGAATTGTAAATATATCCAACGCGGCTCCCCCAGCGTGGGTATGATGTAACATTGGGGAGAATAAACTATATGAAAAAATTTCTTCTTGTTGTTGTTCTCTCATGTCTCATTTTCGCTACTACTCCTACTAATGACGTCACCAATGACGTCACAGATGCTGTGGACAGCCCTCAAATCGAGGTCTGCACGCCGAGAACTACAAGAGGACACCCCACACGACGCATTCGGACTGAGGATGAAGCATCCCTACCCCAAATACCTTCCTTCACTGCCACAAAATGCACACTTTCGCTACTACTCGTACTGATGACGTCACCAATGACGTCACAGATGCTGTGAACAGCTCCCAAATCGGGGTCTACACCCCGAGAGCTACAAAATGACACCTCCCAGGACGCATTCGGACCAAGGATGGTCCATCTCTACACCAAATACCTTCCTTTCACTGCCCCAAAACGCCCACTTTACTTACTACTCGTACTGATGACGTCACCGATGACGTCACAGGTGACGTGCACAGCCCGCAAATCGAGGTCTACACCCCGAGAGCTACAAGATGATACCTTCCAGGACGCATTCAAACCGTGAATAGCCCATGTCGACCCCAAATACCTTCATGTACTGCCCCAAAATGGCCACTTTACTTACTACAACCAACTGCGCATGCGCAGATTAACGCGACTTGCACTTAAAAACACACCATTCTGACTCTAACCCACACAAGCTTCACTTTGACACCTTCCACGACCCATTCGGACCCATAGCGGTCCATCTCTACCCCAAACACACACCCACATACCCCAAAATGCCTGCTTTCTCTACTACGGCCAGGCTGCGCATGCGCAGATTGACACGACTTGCACTTAAAAACACGCCATTCTGACTCTACCCCACACAAGCTTCACATTGATACCTCACACGACCCATTCGAACCGTGAATAGCCCATCTCTAACCCAAACACACACCCACATACCCCCCAAAATGCCTACTTTCTATACTACGGGCAAGTCTGCGCATGCGCAGACTATTAAACACGGAGAAACCATTAGTGTATTCAAGTGCTCCTCCACGAGAGCTTCAAAATAAGACCTCACTCGACACCATTGGACCATTGGTGGCCCCCCTAGACTCCAACATGTCTACCCCGTATGACCCAATACACCCATAGCCATGCAGTATAGGCCTATGGGCCTACCAAGGCCTCGGTGACTTTTTTCAAAAATTTCACCGATTCGCTCCGGGACACTTCCTATCGTGTTCTAAATGACGAGACGTGAAAAACAAATCCAAACAACCCTACCGCAAATGTATAGAAGTACGTTTCCCAGGGGGACAAACATTGATCCTATACCTCCAGTATGGGACTATATGGGTCTATATGGGTCTCGGTGATTTTTTTCAAAAATTTCACCGATTCGCTCCGGGACACTTTCTATCATGTTCTAAATGACGAGACTAAGAAAACGAGACCCCACAACCCTACCGCAAACGTATAGAAGTACGTTTCCTAGGGGGACAAACATTGATCCTATACCTCAGTATGGGACTATATGGGGCTATATCGTACTTTTTCAAAAATTTCACCGATTCGCTCCGCAACACTTCCTATCATGTTTGTCTTGACGAGACGTGAAAAACGAGACCCCACAACCGTACCGCAAATGTATAGAAGTACGTTTTCCAGGGGGACAAACATTGATCCTATACCCCCAGTATGGGCCTATATGGGGCTATATCGTACTTTTTCAAAAATTTCACCGATTCGCTCCGGGACACTTCCTATCATGTTTGTCTTGACGAGACTAAGAAAACGAGACCCCACAACCTATACCGCAAATGTCGAGAAGTAGGTTTCCCAGGATGGTCCTATACCCCCATACCCCATATAGGCATTTTCCCGGATTTTTAGATAAAGTCCGTATTCCGTATTTTTTCAGGAAAATTTTTACAAACACCCACCCTGGAACTAGGGGGAGATAACTCTATTGATAGGCAAGCCCCGTTAAGCCCGGCGACCTATATACCCCCCATACCCCATATAGGCATTTTCCCAGGTTTTTCGATAAAGTCCGTGTTCCGTATTTTTTTTTTCAGGAAAAATTTTACATGCACCCACCCATGACTGGATGCCCCTTCACCTAGGCTTGACTTTGATACCTCATTCGACTCAATCGGACCATTAGTGGCTCCCCTAGTTACCAAAACGTCTATTTCCATACCCTTTCCCCACAATTCCCTGTCTGCGCATGCGCAGAATGGTGACAACGCTCGAGCCACTAGTCCAGTCAGATGCCCCCTCACATAGGCTTCACATGGATACCTCATATGACCCCATTGGACCATGAGTAACTCCGCTACATCCCAAAACGGCTATTTTCATACCCTTGGGCCACCGCGCATGCGCAGAATGCCGATATTTCAACCCCACACCCAGCCCATTAGATGCCCCCTCACATAGGCTTCACTTTGATACCTCACTCGACCCCATCGGTCCACTAGGGACCCCCTATCTCCAAAACCACTATTTGCATACACTTGGGCCACCGCGCATGCGCAGAATGCCGATATTTCAACCCAACACCCAGCCCATTAGATGCCCCCTCACATAGGCTTTACTTTGATACCTCACTCGACCCCATCGGTCCACTAGGGACCCCCCTAGCTCCAAAACGTCTATTTCCATACCCTTGGGCCATAGCGCATGCGCAGAATGCCGCTATTCCAATCCCACACCCAGCCCATTAGATGCCCCTTCACGAATGCTTCACTTTGATGCCTCACTCGACCCCATCGGTCCATTAGTGCCTCCCCTAGCTCCGAAACGTCTATTTAGGTATTCCCCGTAAAGACGCAAATGTTCGAATCAGGGGAGATGACCCGGCATTTGTCCTACAGAGGGTTCGCGCAGTCGGGCCGTAGACATATATACACCATTTTCAAGTTTGGCTTGTAGGCTATAGCTCGTGGCGTAATGGATAACGTGTCTGCCTCTAGATCGAGGAGACCCGAGTTCGAGTCCCACTAAGACACTTTCGCTGTAAAGTGTTTATTAATTAATTAATTAATTAATTTATTTATTAAAATTAATTAATTTATTTATTTATTTATTAAAATTAATTAATTAATTAATTAATTAATTAATTGATTTATTGATTGAGTGATTGATTGATTGATTGATTGATTGATTGATTTATTCTGTGAAAATACCCATGACATGACTGAAAAGAGCCTCACTCGGCCCCATCGGACACAGCAGCGTATTTCCAGTCTAGGGACTACTTTTTCTCCGCGGAAGCTTTTTCCAGCGACCGCATAACCGCCAGGACCGCATCACCGCGGAGGAATACATCCCCTTTTCCACACAATTCAAGATGGCCGCCCACACCGCCTCAAAAATTCAAGATGGCAGCCAAACTCTGGCAGATCGAGTTGCCCCCAGTTGCACCCCATGCGTCATAATGTGCAGATGGCGCCACCATGGGAAGTTGTGACGTCATTTTTACATCCGGGGGAAATACGGCTCCATTCACGCTTTATACACTACTCCCCAGTATGATAAGCTGCAAACTACGACAGTTTCAAGGTGTTGTGTTTCCACAAACAGAGTATAAAGTTTGATGGGGTACGTCCCCACCATCACCCGGCCTGGTAGCCATACCCACCCCGGAGTGGTAGGCTTAAAACTAATATATCAATTCTTGAATAACATCTATAACTCTTTAAACAGTCAGGCAGATTACCGACATTCGGCTTTGCCCGGCAACCGATTAAACATAACAAAATAGTACATGAAAGCGCATTTACGGTGGCATCGTAGACGGTCTTCGAAATCGGTTGCCACCGTTCTGAAGGATTCATACAGTCAAGCGGGTTATAGACTACCACTTAACATTCAGCTTTGCCCGGCAACCGATTAAACATAGCACGCACAGTCCGTTTTAAAAGACGAAATTTGTCAAAATAGTACATGAAATCTCATTTACCGGGGCATCGAAGACGGTCTTAGAGATCGGTTGCCACCCTGTCGAAGGATTCATGCAGTCAATCAGGTTACCGACTACCACTTAACATTCAGTTTTGCCCGGCTACCGATTAAACATAGCCGACACAGTCCGTTTTAAAAAACGAAATTTGTCAAAATAGTAATGGAATCTCATTTACGGGGGCATCGTACACGGTCTTCGAAATCGGTTGCCACCATGTCGAAGGATGCATGCAGTCAATCAGGTTACCGACTACCACTTAACATTCAGCTTTGCCCGGCAACCGATTAAACATAGCCCACACACCCCGTTTTAGAAGACGAAATGTGTCAAAATAGTACATGGAAGGTCATTTACGGGGGCATCGTAGACGGTCTTAGAAATCGGTTGCCACCTTTTTGAAGGATTCATGCAGTCAAGCACGTTACCGACTACCACTTAACATTAAGTTTTGCCCGGCTACCGATTAAACATAGCCGACACAGTCCGTTTTAAAAAACGAAATTTGTCAAAATAGTAATGGAATCTCATTTACGGGGGCATCGTACATGGTCTTCGAAATCGGTTGCCACCATGTCGAAGGATGCATGCAGTCAATCAGGTTACCGACTAAAACTTAACATTCAGTTTTGCCCGGCTACCGATTAAACATGGCCGACACACCCCGTTTTAGAAGATGAATTTTGTCAAAATAGTACATGGAAGGTCATTTACGGGGCATCGTATACGGTCTTAGAAATCGGTTGCCACCTTTTTGAAGGATTCATGCAGTCAAGCACGTTACCGACTACCACTTAACATTAAGCTTTGCCCAGCTACCGATTAAACATAGCCGACACAGTCCGTTTTAAAAAACGAAATTTGTGAAAATAGTAATGGAATCTCATTTACGGGGGCATCGTAGACGGTCTTCGAAATCGGTTGCGACCCTGTCGAAGGATTCATGTAGTCAATCATGTTATCGACTACCACTTAACATTCAGCTTTGCCCGGCAACCGATTAAACATAGCCCACACACCCCGTTTTAGAAGACGAAATGTGTCAAAATAGTACATTGAATGTCATTTACGGGGGCATCGTAGACGGTCTTAGAAATCGGTTGCCACCTTTTTGAAGGATTCTTGCAGTCAAGCACGCTACCGACTACCAATTAACATTAAGTTTTGCCCGGCTACCGATTAAACATAGCCGACACAGTCCCCGTTTTAAAAAACAAAATTTGTCAAAATAGTAATGGAATCTCATTTACGGGGGCATCGTAGACGGTCTTCGAAATCGGTTGCCACCCTGTCGAAGGATTCGTGCAGTCAATCAGGTTACCGACTACCACTTAACATTCAGCTTTGCCCGGCAACCGATTAAACATAGCCCACACACCCCGTTTTAGAAGACGAAATGTGTCAAAATAGTACATGGAAGGTCATTTACGGGGGCATCGTAGACGGTCTTAGAAATCGGTTGCCACCTTTTTAAAGGACTCATGCAGTCAAGCACGTTACCGACTACCACTTAACATTAAGTTTTGCCCAGCTACCGATTAAACATAGCCGACACAGTCCGTTTTAAAAAACAAAATTTGTGAAAATAGTGATGGAATCTCATTTACGGGGGCATCGTAGACGGTCTTCGAAATCGGTTGCCACCCTGTCGAAGGATTCATGTAGTCAATCAGGTTATCGACTACCACTTAACATTCAGCTTTGCCCGACAACCGATTGAACGTAGCCCACACACCCCGTTTTAGAAGACGAAATGTGTCAAAATAGTACATGGAAGGTCATTTACGGGGGCACCGTAGACGGTCTTAGAAATCGGTTGCCACCTTTTTGAAGGATTCATGCAGTCAAGCACGTTACCGACTACCAATTAACGTTAAGTTTTGCCCGGCTACCGATTAAACATAGCCGACACAGTCCGTTTTAAAAAACGAAATTTGTCAAAATAGTAATGGAATCTCATTTACGGGGGCATCGTAGACGGTCTTTGAAATCGGTTGCCACCCTGTCGAAGGATTCATGCAGTCAATCAGGTTACCGACTACCACTTAACATTCAGCTTTGCCCGGCAACCGATTAAACATAGCCCACACACCCCGTTTTAGAAGACGAAATGTGTCAAAAATAGTACATGGAAGGTCAATTACGAGGGAATCTTAGCCGGTCTTAGAAATCGGTTGCCACCCTGTCGAAGGGTGCATGCAGTCAATCAGGTTACCGACTACCACTTAACATTCAGCTTTGCCCGGCAACCGATTAAGCATAGCCGACACACCCCGTTTTAGAAGACGAAATGTGTCAAAATAGTACATGGAAGGTCATTTACGGGGGCATCGTAGACGGTCTTAGAAATCGGTTGCCACCTTTTTGAAGGATTCATACAGTCAAGCACGTTACCGACTACCATTTAACATTAAGTTTTGCCCGGCTACCGATTAAACATGGCCGACACAGTCCGTTTTAAAAAACGACATTTGTCAAAATAGTAATGGAATCTCATTTACGGGGGCATCGTAGACGGTCTTCGAAATCGTTTGCCACCTTTTTGAAGGATTCATGGAGTCAAGCACGTTACCGACTACCACTTATCATTAAGTTTTGCCCGGCTACCGATTAAACATAGCCGACACAGTCCGTTTTAAAAAACGAAATTTGTCAAAATAGTAATGTAACCTCATTTACGGGGGCATCGTAGACGGTCTTCGAAATCGGCTGCCACGGTGTGGAAGGTTTCATGCAGTCAATCAGGTTACCGATTACCACTTAACATTCAGTTTTTGCCCGGCTACCGATTAAACATGGCCCACACAGTCCGTTTTAAAAAACGAAATTTTTCAAAATAGTAATGGAATCTAATTTACGGGGGCATCGTAGACGGTCTTCGAAATCGGTTGCCACCTTTTTGAAGGATTCATGCAGTCAAGCACGTTACCGACTACCACTTTACATTCAGTTTTGCCCGGCTACCGATTAAACATAGCCGACACAGTCCGTTTAAAAAAACGAAATTTGTCAAAATAGTAATGGAATCTCATTTACGGGTGCTTCGCAGACGGTCTTTGAAATCGGTTACCACCCTGTCGAAGGATTCATGCAGTCAATCAGGTTACCGACTACCACTTAACATTCAGCTTTGCCCGGCAACCGATTAAACATAGCCCACACACCCCGTTTTAGAAGACGAAATGTGTCAAAAATAGTACATGGAAGGACAATTACGGGGGCATCTTAGACGGTCTTCGAAATCGGTTGCCACCTTTTTGAAGGATTCATGCAGTCAAGCACGTTACCGACTACCACTTAACGTTAAGTTTTGCCCGGCTACCGATTAAACATAGCTGACACAGTCCGTTTTAAAAAACGAAATTTGTCAAAATAGTAATGGAATCTCATTTACGGGGGCATCGTAGACGGTCTTTGAAATCGGTTGCCACCCTGTCGAAGGATTCATGCAGTCAATCAGGTTACCGACTACCACTTAACATTCAGCTTTGCCCGGCAACCGATTAAACATAGCCCACACACCCCGTTTTAGAAGACGAAATGTGTCAAAAATAGTACATGGAAGGTCAATTACGAGGGAATCTTAGCCGGTCTTAGAAATCGGTTGCCACCCTGTCGAAGGGTGCATGCAGTCAATCAGGTTACCGACTACCACTTAACATTCAGCTTTGCCCGGCAACCGATTAAGCATAGCCGACACACCCCGTTTTAGAAGACGAAATGTGTCAAAATAGTACATGGAAGGTCATTTACGGGGGCATCGTAGACGGTCTTAGAAATCGGTTGCCACCTTTTTGAAGGATTCATGCAGTCAAGCACGTTACCGACTACCACTTAAAATTAAGTTTTGCCGGGATACCGATTAAGCATAGCCGACACAGTCCGTTTTAAAAAACGAAATTTGTCAAAATAGTAATGGACGGTCTTCGAAATCGGTTGCTACCCTGTCGAAGGATTGATGCAGTCAATCAGGTTACCGACTACCACTTAACATTAAGTTTTGCCCAGCTACCGATTAAACATAGCCGACACAGTCCGTTTTAAAAAACAAAATTTGTGAAAATAGTGATGGAATCTCATTTACGGGGGCATCGTAGACGGTCTTCGAAATCGGTTGCCACCTTTTTGAAGGATTCATGCAGTCAAGCACGTTACCGACTACCAATTAACGTTAAGTTTTGCCCGGCTACCGATAAAACATAGCCGACACAGTCCGTTTTAAAAAACAAAATTTGTCAAAATAGTAGTGGAATCTCATTTACGGGGGCATCGTAGACGGTCTTCGAAATCGGTTGCCACGCTGTCGAAGGATTCATGCAGTCAATCAGGTTACCGACTACCACTTAACATTCAGCTTTGCCCGGCAACCCATTAAACATAGCCCACACCCCGTTTTAGAAGACGAAATGTGTCAAAATAGTACATGGAAGGTCATATACGGGGGCATCGTAGACGGTCTTAGAAATCGGTTGCCACCTTTTTGAAGGATTCATACAGTCAAGCGCGTTACCGACTACCATTTAACATTAAGTTTTGCCCGGCTACCGATTAAACATGGCCGACACAGTCCGTTTTAAAAAACGACATTTGTCAAAATAGTAATGGAATCTCATTTACGGGGGCATCGTAGACGGTCTTCGAAATCGTTTGCCACCTTTTTGAAGGATTCATGCAGTCAAGCATGTTACCGACTACCACTTAACATTAGGTTTTGCCCGGCTACCGATTAAACATAGCCGACACAGTCCGTTTTAAAAAACAAATTTGTCAAAATAGTAATGTAATCTCATTTACGGGGGCATCGTAGACGGTCTTCGAAATCGGCTGCTACGGTGTGGAAGGTTTCATGCAGTCAATCAGGTTACCGACTACCACTTAACATTCAGTTTTTGCCCGGCTACCGATTAAACATGGCCCACACAGTCCGTTTTAAAAAACGAAATTTTTCAAAATAGTAATGGAATCTAATTTACGGGGGCATCGTAGACGGTCTTCGAAATCGGTTGCCACCTCTTTGAAGGATTCATGCAGTCAAGCACGTTACCGACTACCACTTTACATTCAGTTTTGCCCGGCTCCTGATTAAACATAGCCGACACAGTCCGTTTAAAAAAACGAAATTTGTCAAAATAGTAATGGAATCTCATTTACGGGGTCTTCGCAGACGGTCTTTGAAATCGGTTACCACCCTGTCGAAGGATTCATGCAGTCAATCAGGTTACCGACTACCACTTAACATTCAGCTTTGCCCGGCCACCGATTAAACATAGCCCACACACCCCGTTTTAGAAGACGAAATGTGTCAAAAATAGTACAGGGAAGGTCAATTACGGGGGCATCTTAGACGGTCTTCGAAATCGGTTGCCACCATTTTGAAGGATTCATGCAGTCAAGCACGTTACCGACTACCACTTAACGTTAAGTTTTGCCCGGCTACCGATTAAACATGGCCGACACAGTCCGTTTTAAAAAACGACATTTGTCAAAATAGTAATGGAATCTCATTTACGGGGGCATCGTAGACGGTCTTCGAAATCGGTTGCCACCTTTTTGAAGGATTCATGCAGTCAAGCACGTTACCGACTACCACTTAACATTAAGTTTTACCCGGCTACCGATTAAACATAGCCGACACAGTCCGTTTTAAAAAACGAAATTTGTCAAAATAGTAATGGAATCTCATTTACGGGGGCATCGTAGACGGTCTTTGAAATCGGTTGCCACCCTGTCGAAGGATTCATGCAGTCAATCAGGTTACCGACTACCACTTAACATTCAGCTTTGCCCGGCAACCGATTAAACATAGCCCACACACCCCGTTTTAGAAGACGAAATGTGTCAAAAATAGTACATGGAAGGTCAATTACGAGGGAATCTTAGCCGGTCTTAGAAATCGGTTGCCACCCTGTCGAAGGATGCATGCAGTCAATCAGGTTACCGACTACCACTTAACATTCAGTTTTGCCCGGCAACCGATTAAGCATAGCCGACAAACCCCGTTTTAGAAGACGAAATGTGTCAAAATAGTACATGGAAGGTCATTTACGGGGGCATCGTAGACGGTCTTAGAAATCGGTTGCCACCTTTTTGAAGGATTCATGCAGTCAAGCACGTTACCGACTACCACTTAACATTAAGTTTTGCCGGGATACCGATTAAACATAGCCGACACAGTCCGTTTTAAAAAACGAAATTTGTCAAAATAGTAATGGAATCTCATTTACGGGGGCATCGTACACGGTCTTCGAAATCGGTTGCTACCCTGTCGAAGGATTCATGCAGTCAATCAGGTTACCGACTACCACTTAACATTCAGTTTTGCCCGGCTACCGATTAAACATGGCCGACACACCCCGTTTTAGAAGACGAATTGTGTCAAAATAGTACATGGAAGGTCATTTACGGGGGCATCGTATACGGTCTTAAAAATCGGTTGCCACCTTTTTGAAGGATTCATGCAGTCAAGCACGTTACCGACTACCACTTAACATTAAGTTTTGCCCAGCTACCGATTAAACATAGCCGACACAGTCCGTTTTAAAAAACGAAATTTGTGAAAGTAGTAATGGAATCTCATTTACGGGGGCATCGTAGACGGTCTTCGAAATCGGTTGCGACTCTGTCGAAGGATTCATGTAGTCAATCAGGTTACCGACTACCACTTAACATTCAGCTTTGCCCGACAACCGATTAAACATAGCCCACACACCCCGTTTTAGAAGACGAAATGTGTCAAAATAGTACATGGAAGGTCATTTACGGGGGCATCGTAGAGGCCTTAGAAATCGGTTGCCACCTTTTTGAAGGATTCATGCAGTCAAGCACGTTATCGACTACCACTTAACATTAAGTTTTGCCCGGCTACCGATTAAACATAACCAACACAGTCCGTTTTAAAAAACGAAATTTGTCAAAATAGTAATGGAATCTCATTTACGGGGGCATCGTAGACGATCTTCGAAATCGGTTGCCACCCTGTCGAAGGGTGCATGCAGTCAATCAGGTTACCGACTACCACTTAACATTCAGCTTTGCCCGGCAACCGATTAAATATAGCCCACACACCCCGTTTTAGAAGACGAAATGTGTCAAAATAGTACATGGAAGGTCATTTACGGGGGCATCGTAGACGGTCTTAGAAATCGGTTGCCACCTTTTTGAAGGATTCATGCACTCAAGCACGTTACCGACTACCACTTAACATTAAGTTTTGCCCCGCTACCGATTAAACATAGCCGACACAGTCCGTTTTAAAAAACGAAATTTGTCAAAATAGTAATGGAATCTCATTTACGGGGGCATCGTAGACGGTCTTTGAAATCGGTTGCCACCCTGTCGAAGGATTCATGCAGTCAATCAGGTTACCGACTACCACTTAACATTCAGCTTTGCCCGGCAACCGATTAAACATAGGCCGGAAGTGAGCGCGCCGCAAATGGGAGGGAATTTAGCCTTTTCCTACTACTGTGGTTACTTCACTGTAATTCCGTCACGAGGTATTCGAATGTCACGTGACCAGGTAGAAAACAATTGTATTTCCCTTTTTTCTCTCATCCTAAAGTTCTTAGTAATAGGGTTAGGAAAAGGACATTCCAAAAGAGATGTTACCATGGACTAGTAATAACAGAGGTTCAGAAGAACTGAAAACATGGTACCTTGTCATTCCGTCACGCTGGAATTCATGTGATAGTGTGCAATCGACATCTGAATCGCAATTTTCAGAGCATGTTGTGAACATTGTCAATTCGCAGCATCTTACTTGTGGCAAAACAATTTAGGACCAGGATTTTTTTTCTTCAAAATATCCAGGTAGATAGAAAGTTATTTCTCATTAACTAGATATGAAATATGGTAAGATATGATTTGATCAATAAATTATTTGCAGAGCTGGATAGCTGGAAATTATTTCAAACAGGTGATTATGAAATCCTTTGTGAACATCAAATAAGTTATTTTTCATCAAAACTGAAAGGAGGTGTTCGGTTTGACCGTATTTTTTTCCTCAGTGTGTTGCGTTTATAAACTGAAAATATAATTTCCTCTCGTTTACTTCAAAAGTTATTAGCTTTAGAGAGAATATACTGAATTTTCATATTCTCTATTTTCACCGAGAAGAGAGTTGTCAAAAAAATATTACGAGTATTAGAAAATAAGCATTTGTTTGTTTTTGCAATTTTTGGCGATATTCTTGAAGGGAATTCCCTTCATATATAAAATGTGACACCTTTAACCAAAACGAATCTTACATATCGAAATGCGGTAGGTTTGATCCAAAATGATACTGAATAATAGTTTTGGTTAAAGGTGTCATATTTTCATAATATTGAAATATGTCAAAACGCTTGTAATACTCTGAAAGGGTGTAGTTCACCGTCATTCGGCACAACATTCCTCAAGTTAAAAATTGTAACAGCTGCTTGGCGAATGGTTAGAGTGTCGGACTACAGATTAAAAGAAAACCAACATTTTGGTTCGAATCCCCAAATCCCCGAGAATTTTTTTTTTTTTTCCATTTCTTCCTTTTTTCTCCGATCTTGATTTTGGACTTTAAAGTGCAATTGTGACGTGAAATAAAAACAGCGAACCCCTAACGCACATAATCCCTTATTTTATTATAATTCGTGAATAGAATTGCACACAAACAACTCCATACACACAGTCAGCCCACTTGTTCAGTATTTGAATATTCTGACGATCCAGCAGAGCAAAAAATTAATCGTTACACATATATCATTTTGTCTTAGGGCAGCGGAAAGTTGTAACTCTGAATTGAAAAGTTATAAGATTAAACATGCTTTATATATTGACAGTGATTTTTCAGTTTTCGAGTCGGTTTATGTATTAATATAACTGATTATTGCTCGTAAATATCTGGGTCGTTCATGATGAAAATATATTTATTATTGGTACAGAGCTCGAATTGATATGCTAATGCGCGTGTAGGCGACTTGGAATAAGAATAGGCTAATATGACTGGGTATGTCATGCTAATGTGCAATAAGCAAATGAAGTTAGGCGGCGAAGAGATGACATATAAGAGAGGGTTGTCTGAATGCGGTTTTCATCGAAGCCCAGCCAGCTCTGACCGCGCGTACTGGTATACCATTTATTCACACATTTCTGTGTCTGTCCACGTTTACAGCATGTAATCACCATATACCTTTGACATACGGACCGTCTATTTTCCATCGTGACTGGTTATCTTCCACTGGAGAGCGAATACTCTTGCCGACATGGAGCCTTTTCTGATGTCGTTTATTGGACAGAAAGTTCATCGCTGGTCGCATAACCTGGATAAACTGTACTGAACAGCTTTACGTGAAGGCCGCTCCAGAGAGGACGTTGTTTCCTGTAACGATAACTTTACATCGTGGCTTAATCCGGTCACCAGCGACAGTATGACTATGATCCGATAAGTAAACTTATTGTTCGCAGGATTTCATTCTGTACTGTACTCTTAGCCTGCATAATGTACAGTCTTCTGTGTCATAGTATTGACAGACTTATTCCACGACATTCGGCATAAAAAAAAGGCCCTTTGCCATATGTCCTACGGCTTGCAATTTTTTGTCTTTTTTGCTTTCATGACGTGGCCGACGTGTATTGTTTTTATTTGGATCAGACCTACAGCCTGGTGCTATGCTAGTTAAGCGTGACAGGATGCCAGTTGTGTATTAGCGATTTTATAGGAAAATCTGTCCATAATCTGATTTATCCGGTTTTCCGTAAGCAAATACGGTTTCCTGTTCCGATATTGTCGCTGCCCACGTCGGTTAGGCAGAGAAAATGTTATAATCTATTGGGCTGGTGTGTTGAACACTTTCTGCGTTGTTGCCACTTAGAAATTTATTTCCATGAAGGACCAGTGTTTATTAGAGCCTGTGGATTTAAATGGACATTGACTGAATAGGATCGTAGAATAGGATTGATGCTCTGGTTTTTTGTCTTGTTAGTATTTTATGACGGATTTTATGATTTGCTGCTGTTTCTCAATTGCGTTGAAGGACCAACCTGTTGCTTAAAGTTAGTTTATTTTTGACGTTCGTCGTAAGCAATTAATGTCGCAAGCAAGAAATCTCGCAGCTATTATTATGCCGCTAATCCCCAGCGTCTTGTATGGAGGACTGGTCCACGTAAAACGTAGGTTCTATTTTGTGCCATTATAGTGAATCTCCAGATAAAAACTTAAAAGAAGAAATCGCTATTTTATGTTCAACTGTCTAAGGTAGTAACCCCAGGGCTATAGTGGTCCTGTTTAGCTAGATATTTATGCGGTAAATCGGTTAACGATCTATTTTTATTATTTTATCATAAAGTTTGGAGTGTATTACATGTAGGTCATAGTGGTAAGTCAATGAGAGGTACATTGTTGTTGATAGTTAACGGCCATATTAAATTGGTTTATTACGTAATTGTTTACGGCAACAGTGGTATAATGAACTTCTCCACGTAAATGTAATTCTATGCAGGAGTTTTACTTTACAGCGTATATCAGTTAGTATTTTTATGGGTTTTTATGAACAATCAAATAAACCAGCTCAAATAACCCAAACAAGTTTATATTAATTGATGTGATAATAGCTGAATATCCATATTTGCGGTAGTTCTTCTATGCTGAATTTCTTTATTTGTGACTTGGTAAACTATTGCAGCAATTTTGCGATCTGTTTTTTATTTATGGAAAATAATACTCAACGATTGATCGTGTTTTTGGTTGGCCGCCTTTTAGAAGAGTAGTGACTGTGTTCAAAGCTGTGAAACAATAGGTTTTGAAGGCTTTGCCGTCTATTCGCCAGTACTTGGCAGTTGAAATACTTCACAGGAATTACCTAATACTAACAGCCAGTACAGTTTGGATGATACTACTGATAATTTTTGTAGATTTTAAGTTGTGAGAGTTTCCTTTTATCGAGCAGTCGTGCAGTTTAGAAGATATTTTAGTGGAATGAGGGAAAATTCGATTTTAAAGTATTCAAGAGCTATCGGTTTATATTAAAAAAAAAAAAAAAAAAAAAAAAAATGCAACAGGTAATATGTATGCAACAGGTCTTCGGTGTGGTCTGTCACTTTAAGATTGTTTACTTACCTTATTGCTGAATGTGACGTTAAATCGCTCTTGTGTTTAGATTAGGACTTCTTATTTTGTAAGCCCGTTTTCATGTTCATTGCGACAGAGATCGTGTGACGTTGAATCAAGATTATGTTGAAAATTATTTTATTAAGATGGTAAAATATATAGAAACTTGTGCCGTTTTGCTCCACTTTGGCGTTTCGTTAATGAGTATTTGTTTGGAAAAGCTATTTCGTTCGTTGTGATGCTATTAAAGTCAGATTGAATCTTTTTGCGCTGCTTTTTGGCTACTGAAGCTTTTCAGAAAGTATTTCTTCAGTTTTGTTTTATAAAATTAACCAGAGAACTTTCTATTCGAAGTAAGCTTACATAAATTGATACAAATAATACTTCGTCTTAAGAGTCTTGGCGTTTGGATCTTGACGTCCTTTGGACATGAAAAAAAAAAAAAAGATTGCGGAAGATGTAGATGTTAATGAATGAATGTTTTGTTTTCTAATGTGCTGAAGGGCAGATGAATGGCAATCGACAGCTGTATGGCAATCGACAGCTGTATGGCGGTCAGTTATTTATTTCTTTTCGACAAAGTCCCTTGGAGAAATGAAGTACAGAATTCATGCAAATAGTGATGAAACTATTAAAAGATCTACATGGACTTCAAAAATTTTCTTTTTCTGGAGTAATAGCAGCCGAATGGCAGCTGATAGCCGAATGGCAACGAATAGCAGCCGAATGGCAGCTGATAGCCGAATGGCAACGAATAGCAGCCGAATGGCAGCTGATAGCCGAATGGCAACGAATAGCAGCCGAATGGCAGCTGATAGCCGAATGGCAAGCAATAGCAGCCGAATGGCAGCTGATAGCCGAATGGCCGCTGATAGCCGAATGGCGGCTGATAGCCGAATGGCAGCGAATGGTAGCGAACGGCCGATTGGCAGGAACAGCCGAATGGCGGCCAATGGCAGCAAACAGCCGAATGGCAAATTTGCTTATGATACCGGATTGGTTTTAAATAGTCGGACGGGCAATAGATCTGATTCTGTTTCATCTTGATGAAAAGAAGCAGTTTTGATGTTGCGTTTTCATTATTTGATAGGTCAAATTGACAGCAGGTAATATTTTTGAACGATATTAATATACACCCATCTAGATGTACTAGCGATGGCAGACCGATTAACTAGAGGGTTTATTGCAACAGTCGAGCTGGAGGTTTTGTTGTGTGAAAGTAATCTAGAGAAAACGACTGTTTACCTAACATAATTTTCTTTCGAATTGGGAAAAGGAGAATTCTCAAAGCATCTTTCATGCTTTTGAATATGATTACCATTCTCGAGTTTTCGAGTGTAACCTTTCTTGCCTTTCTTTGTCTATCGAAGGAGGTCGGGCTTCACGGCTCCGGCTACTCTATGGTGAATAAAAAGCTGAGAAGAATGAGAGCGTTTGTTGAAATGATAAATAATTTGTGTTCGTTTGAGTGCAACGAATTAGAACATAAATATATTTATTATTGGTACAGAGCTCGAATTGATATGCTAATGCGCGTGTAGGCGACTTGGAATAAGAATAGGCTAATATGACTGGGTATGTCATGCTAATGTGCAATAAGCAAATGAAGTTAGGCGGCGAAGAGATGACATATAAGAGAGGGTTGTCTGAATGAGGTTTTCATCGAAGCCCAGCCAGCTCTGACCGCGCGTACTGGTATACCATTTATTCACTTTATTACGAGTGAATATGAGCAATTATATATTAAAAATGTGTTGGTCAGTAAAACTGTTTGTAAATATAGTAAATAGTGCAATACTCGATTATTAAGAATATCGTTAAAAAAAACAAACAAAAAAAACAAAAAACAAAAAACAAACAAAGATTATTATATCTACCAACGTATGTCATATGTACATATTTATCTCCTTATGTCGCTGAAGTGAGTTTCTATGAAAAGGTTTTATTTCCACGAGAACAATGAAAACCATTTATTGAATGATGCTCGCTATAGCGTACATGATTAATTCTGCTTGATGCATATCTGCGCATGCCTATTGTTAAAAGCTTTGTTTCTCCGTCTTTTGCAGACGCTGGCCTGGATAACATCATCGTGGTGGTTCAAATTGTCACGGCTGATTTATGCCAAAACTTGCATTATGCATGTAGATTGTATGCACGGAGGGGTGGAGTTCCGTCACCTTGACTGGAGATGCTTGGCGCACTGCTACGGACACAGGTTTTCAGAGCTTTTACACGCTATTTTATCTCTGTTTTTTCCTGGGCGGCGTCCGGTGTCGATGAAGGTTACTCCATAAGATTTTTTAAAAATTCGGATCTCTTTCGTATTTCCCATCATTCATGGTATACCGATATGTACTGCGCGAGGTCGGGCTTCACGGCTCCGGCTACTCTATGGTGAATGAAAAGCTGAGAAGAATGAGAGCGTTTGTTGAAATGATAAATAATTTGTGTTCGTTTGAGTGCATCGAATTAGAACATAAATACTAATGGTAACTGTATGAGAATATGAACCAGAATTTCCCATTAGACTGGCCTCGCCTGTCTGACAAAGAGTTGGGGAATACCTGAGCATTACGTCACAATTTACCGGCCGGCTTGAAGCCAGACAATAGAGCAACAGAGATCGCTTCTGAAGAGAAAAATATCCATCTAAAGCGAACACCTCCTTTGACATAAACGTTTTTAACTGAATCTATAGCACAACAGTCTGAATAACACATGTATAAATTTCAGAATATTTGTTTTATTTCAAGAAGTTGTTAGATAAACTGCCTGGCCAAGCATCGCAGCTGCTTGGTTCAGGAGACGAACCGCGTCGCTGATGTGCTGGTGCGCCGTTTTTCTATATTTGACTATCTTTTTTTCCCACATAAACTTTTATGCCGATGATGGCGCCGTCTGTTCGTTAATCGTTTGACTGTCTGATGTTCGTTTGACTGTACGTTAATCATTTGACTGTCTGATGTTTGTTTGACTGTACGTTAATCGTTTGACTGTCTGATGTTCGTTTGACTGTACGTTAATCGTTTGACTGTCTGATGTTCGTTTGACTGTACGTTATTCGTTTGACTGTCTGATGTTCGTTTGACTGTGCGTTGTTCGTTTGGTAAGCGAACGTTAATCGTCTGTCAAATGAACGTTAATTGTTTGGTAAACGAACGTTAATGGTTTGCCTGTCCGTTGTTCGTTTGTCAAATGAACGTTAATCGTTTGACTCCAGCTTATTTCTTTCACTGTTGTATTTTTGGTGGTGTTTGCCTTCCATAATACTGCCATAAGCCTGTTATAAGAGTGTTATGATCAAACCACATGTAACTAGAATACTAGTAAATTACATATAAAATAGATACAAGTAGGGTCACTTGATAATCTGCTTCAAAATATGGTTTATTAGCCGAGATGTCAGCATAAATTGGTCAATATGCAGGTGTGTGGGATAAAACACCCGGGGACAAAACACCCGAGGACAAAAGATCCTTGGACAAAACACCCAGAGGACAAAACACCCAAATACAATAGATATTAAGATTTATCTTTTGAGTTAACAAGATATTACAGCGCTAGTTTAAAATAAAAAAATATAACAAAAAATGTTGCCTGGGGAAAATGTCTAATTGTGGGGATAATGTCGTGGGGAAAAATATTGGTGTGGAAACTGTCGTCTGAGGATACTATCGGTACCCCTTTTTACCCCTCGGCCAATTTTGGCCATGGGGTATTGTCGTCGTCTTGTACGTTCGTCTGTACGTCCGTACGTGAGCGAGATAGCCGGAAAATGGTTTCACTGATGAATTCCAAATTTGGTCTGCTTTTTTACCAAGGCAAGGACTAGAAGCCTATTGAATTGGGACCTGATTGAGTGGAAACCTTGGCGGCCGTCTTTAATTTTATGTAAAATCGATAATGATACATATCTCTGTTACCATTCAATTGTTTTATATGAAAGTTGGTATACATCATCGATACATCCAGATAGTTTGAATCAGGACCTGATTGACCGAAAACCTTGGCGACCATCACTAATTTATGCAAAATCAGTAATGATCTCTATCTCTGATACCATTGAAGTGTTTGATGTAAAATTTGGTATACATCATCGATGGGTCAAGAGACTTACGATAAATGACAGTTCTGGTTTCTCTGATTGGGTGGAAACCTTGGTGGCAATCTTTAATTTATGCAAAATCTTTAATGATATATATCTCTGATACCATTTCAGCGTTCTATACGAAACTTGGTATACAGCATCGATGTATCAAGAAACTTGCAATGAATAACCAATTCAATTCCTTTGACTGGTGGGAAGGATGGGTGGCCATCTTTAATTTATGCAAAATCATTCATGATCTCTATCTCTGATACCGTTGAAGTGCTCGGTGTAAAATTTGGTATACATCATCGATGCATCAAGAGACTTACGATGAATGATAGATCTGGTTTCTCTGATTGGGCTGAAATCTTGGCAGCCATCTTAAATTTATGCAAAATCTTTAATGATGTTTATCTCTGATACCATTTAAGTGTTCTATACGAAACTTGGCTTACAGCATCGATGTATGAAGAGACTTCCATTAATAACCACATCAGTGGCGGGAAGGATGGGCGGCCATCTTTACTTCATGCAAAATCATTAATGATCTCTATCTCTGATACTGGTCAACTGCTCAACATAACATTTGGAGAGAGATTTATGTAATGAAAACCGGTTTCTCTGATTGGATGGAAACCTTAGGGGCCATTTCTAATTGCAAATATTGTTGATAATCTGTATATTTGTCACTTGACTGCTTGGTGGTTTTGACATCTTGGTTAAAATTGAATACATTAAGAATGGCTGGCGCCCATAGCCGAGGGGTTTTCAGATGCGCTGCTTCGTATTAAACAGGTGCTTTTGTTTAGACGGATCAGCTCTTGTTTTGAAAATTTGACCTTGACCAATACTGAAGCTGCTTTTGGAACTGGTAGGAACTTGGAAGCTGGGGTAAGTTGGAATATGGTCCAACCAATTCCAATTGCTATAGCAATTGGTTGGACCATGTTCCAACAACAACAGGAATTTTATATAAATGGCTATATTTGCAAGAATTCCGGAATCATGAGGAGATTCTGAAATAGCAGGGCCTGACTGGCTCACTGGTTAGGCATAGTAATATTTCTCTCAGAATCCCAGAGGTGACATCGATTGGTCGAGCAATGAGCTTTTTTAGATTGGGGTTATGCAAATTAAAATGAAACCCCGAGGGGTTGACGTCCCCCGACCGCAATTGATTTGGCTTAGAACCGTAACGTTTAGTACCCGTCATGGATAACAATCGCACGTGAGATCCAGTAACAAGGTACTTGCCATGGCGCGTGTGCCACCTTTATAAGTCAAGTTAAAATTCCGTTTCTGGACAATAATTAAAAAAAACAAAAAACTGTTCAAATGGATTCTTTTCAAGATACGTATGTGGGTACCTCTCCCCAAGATCTCGCTTGATATTGTTTTTCACGCCGATTCGTCTATAGGTGAATTCATCTACAGGCGAATCGGTGTGAAAAACAATCCCAAGCAAGATCCTGAAGCGAGGTACCCATATACCAAATTTGAGAAAAATATCTGTTCATTTTTTCGAAAGTTCTCACCCGGAAATGAAATTCTAACTTGGCCCCCAAGGTGGCGCCACCTATATGCGGATCGGTGTGAAAAACTATCCCAAGCGAGATCTGAGGCGAGGTACCCACATACCAGATTTGAAAAGAATCCTTTCGGTTTTCCAGGAGTTCCGGACGGACGCATGGACCCCAATACTATAGTCCCCCTTCAGCCCTTCGGGCGTCGGGGGACAATTAGCATATTTGTGTTTTTGAAACAAAACATTGTTTGGCTTTAGCTGTTCATCATGCTTACAAAATAAAATCTGCCACAGAGAACCATTCTGTTTACTTAATACTTTGGACTTAATACTGGTGGGTGGTACATGTAGATAGCCCTATCGATGGACTATATCATAACAATTATAAGTTCACTTAAAACTTTCAACCTTGTCTTTTATTTTTATTAAAAAAAATGTCCCAACCAGTCCTTTCTCTCCCTACACAATGTAATTCAATAATTGATTTTCACCTTAAAAAATGTATTCTTAAATTAATCGCACATGTGAAAAACAGTTGCAGATATGTCACACGCTTCACTTTGTGCTTAAGAAAAGACAATGAAAAATAGAATGAACATATTTTTAAAAGCTTGCCAAAATGTCACATGCAAAATTGTTTGTAGCCTTGACTTTGTCCCTAAGAAAAAGACTATTAAAATCTATAAAAAAAATGAAATGAATATAAAAATATCAGATGCTGAAATGTCAGGTGTCAAAAGATCCCTTACCAAAATCAAACTCAGTTCAACATGTGGTTGTCCCATAAATATAACAGCTGAAGTTAGATAGGAGTTTATCAGAAACGAAGCCAGCACTTATGTGCGGCCAGATGCACAGATAACAGCCAGGGGTAGCTGTGTTTAGTTCTCCAAGCCAAATTTCACCACTCCATCCAAGAGTCTTTCTTGTCCATTTCGACATGTTAGGGTCAAGGGGGTAATAAATTGTCCAGATAAGAAGTCTGTGCCTACAGCTTTACTAACACTGAGGGTAATAAAGCTAAGCAGAACCAGGCCAAAACACTGTCATACTACATGTATTCCTTGAGAAGTGATACCATGCTGATTCTCTAAATTTTTCCAGGGACAATTCGTGAAATATGTTAAAACAATGTCAGTGTACATTCTGCATGTTGGCTGAAGTCCCAGATTAACCTCTAGATGTCGACTTTACAATGATTATTATGGATTAAGAATACTGATCAGCGATACGGATTTGATATTTTTGGAACATCATGGTGTCTCGCCGACGTCATTGAAAACTGCTGACCGCTTCTCTCTTGCATGTATGAATGTCTTTTTGAATTTGGGGCTAATACCGTTATGTGGAATATGGATCGGAATAGGTCTCTGGATTATATGGACGCGGATATTCTTTATTGGACGAAATATCTGTTATACTTTTCTCCACAATTCGATTTTAAAAACGTAAAAAAAAATGTGTCCCAGTTTGCCCCGGCCACTACATGTATGTGGGTTACACTGGAACACCCAGTGAGCTGCGATGGGACAATAATCAAAATACATGTACATGTTACATCAAGTATATACTAATATGTTTTATAGGAGTTTAGAAGATTCAACAGCGATGGTTAAGTTAGTGGCTATTTTAGACCCCTGCTTAATGTAAAATATTTCCCAGGGGCCAAATTTGAGGGAAAAAAAATATTTTGTATCATTTTCATTCCAACGATGGCAATAGACTTCAACAGTAAAATTATCTCATCAAATCTGATAGGATTAGCAATATTACTATCACATAGGAAACAAACTAATGCATTATAATTGCATTTTAGGATGAAAGTATTTGATTACTATAGTCTGCCCCAGCAAAAGTGTCCTAGTCTGCCCCAGGTGCACGATATTTTCCGTTTATGAAAAAAACAGACACATACATCTGAGAAAATAAATCGATATAATTCAAATTGTACATTTATCCATACTTTCTCAGTAGTAACAATACAGCAATGAAATACTGCTGACAACTTGGTATAACAAAATATCATCCTGCAGGCCTCAAAATTTACTTGGACTGCTCAAAAACAAATTTTTTGCTCGTCATTTTTCAACAGTGATAGTTTTTATTTGTAATCAATATACATGTAGGTTTTGTATGGGGTGGTACATGTAGCTTTCTGCTGATAATATTGTAATGTGCTTCATGTACTTACAAAGAAGCTGGACAGCTTGTCCCACTGTGCCCCATGTTCCACTGTACCCTAATCCCCCCTAGTACTATGCATGCATGTATAGGCTATACATGTGATATCATAATGTTACTAATTCCATTCTGTCAATTGAGATGGATACACCATACTAAAGGAAAACATGACAGTTAATATGCAGAGAATATGTGAATAATGATTGTCAAGTTTATTTGGATTCTAGGTGGCTTCCAATGAGTGATGCCAATTAAAGTCACAATTAGCCTAGGGCACACAAGAGCTATCCCCTGAGATAATGGCCTTCAGTGCCTATTGCCATGCATATAGGATACATATAGCTCTCAAGTGCAGGCCTTTTTTATGAGCTTTTCGCCTGGGGAGGGCCTGAGCAAAATATCTATCTGTATCTTGTCTTGAGAGGTGAAATCCTCACAGTGTGCATGAACATATTTATAAGCTAACAGTTCAGCCATAATATTGGACTGACCAATGAAGAACGTATCTTTTATTCACTTGATTTGTACATACGACGGTTCAAAATAAGCATTTTCACACGGGCCTGGTCACATGAAAGATCACATGATCCCTAAGAAGGTTTTCCGCGGGAACTGGAATGAGTTTGGTGCACAGAAACCACATGAGCACTACATGTATCCCCTGAGACAACAGGCACTTGATGAGGCTGTTTTCTCAGGGTTTGTCTTTGATCTGTGCCGGGCGTTCAAGGTGAACTGTGAAGCTTTTAATTTTTTTCTAAATTGTTGCTCACATACATCATCTGGGCAATTCCAGCGTGACTCAGTTTAGATTCAGAGCCCCAAGACCAAATTCAATTTGCTCAGATTTTAATATAAATGACATGTAATAACCCACATTCAACAGTTATTTACTTCAGGGTAAGACCTAACCAATTACACAACCAGTTGATTATTCTAAGTTCAAATTGTAACTTTCATGTACAAAAACAAAGAGTGTGACTCCGGTTACCAAAAAAAGACATGACCCCCAGACCACTATA
>JAVTVY010024088.1:0-94592 GCA_036873755.1 Hanleya hanleyi
TACGAAGGAAAAGACACCGACTCACCCTCCCCGAAGGCCAAAACGCTACCCCCAAGGAGTTCATACAGGGGCTGACAAGATTGTTGCATTATAAGGCTCTACGGGAGGTCACGAATACTTCAAAACCCATAAAAACCTTTCCCTTCAAGAATCACGTGGACTTCGATTACAACGCACACAACGACAAGGCACAGATCATCCTCACCGCCAACGTGAGTGTCGTACTGAGTCCTATCCTACAGCAAATGCTGGGTCTCGCTCACCCGACCTACACGGGTCCATCCGAGGACCATGGCCAAATCCCGATGGATATGAAGTCGGGTATGTACGGACGATATGTGGGCGATATCAACACACCTCTGTTACGGGTGGTCCCCATTAAAAAGAAGTATGGAGATCAAATCACCCACAGTTTCACCCACATGCTCTACCTACCCGTACGACAAACCGACATCAACACTATCACGGTGGATATAAGAGATGACACGGGACGACCGGTGGCATTCGAACGAGGGAAAGTGGTGCTGACACTTCATTTTCGACAAGCACTTTCTCCCCACTTTGTATAATGAAGGTGCCTTACGAGTGCGATGCACGCAGCTATATGGACTATTATACCCAACAGGCCGGAGGTGGCCTTACCGTATTTGCAGGTGCACGCATGCAACGAGGGCATGGGCTGGGGAACATACTCGGGAGCATCGTCAAAGAAGCCTTGAAACGGCGGGCCAAAGAAGCAGGAGGCGTCTTGGTCGCCAAAGCACAACGCACCGTAGGGAATAAAAGACCTGCACCACCGAGACCACGCACCAGTCGACGACCGACCCAGCGACGACGCACATCGAAGGCCCAGGATATCTTTTCTTAAACATGTCCTTGATCCACGCAGAGTCCTGCCCCTCCACCAACAGTGAATTTGATTTGTGGACCGTCCCGCCCACACAGACCAGTGCCGAACAAGGATTATGGGTGGAGCATCTCCCGCTCTCCAGCATCAGCGGAACAGGGCCCATCGAGTTCACCATCAGTAATGCGGATACGGCCTATGTGGATTTAGCCCATACATACTTGTATGTGAAAGTCAAGGTCGTCAATGGGGATGGCTCCAGAATCGTCGACCAAGCAACGGTGGGCCCGACGAATCTCTGGCTGCACTCTATGTTTCAACAGGTGGATATATTTCTCAGCGACAAACTCATCAGTGACTCGACCAACACGTACCCCTATCGAGCCTACATCGAGACGCTGTTGTCGTATGGACGAGAGGCTAAAAAATCTCAACTGACAGCCGCTTTATTCTACCAGGACACAGCCGAGCACATGGGCGCAGAGAACGACAATGCGGGATATAGCAAACGGAAGGCTTTGACCGCGAACGGCGTCTCGGTGGATCTCATGGGTCGACTGAACGCAGACCTCTTCATGCAAGACCGGTACCTCTTGAACAAGATCCCCATCAAAATCCGACTGATACGGGCGCCTCCGACCTTCGCCTTGATGGCCACTAACGTAGAGGGCATGCAGCTGACTATAAGATTGTCATCCAAGACGCAGTCCTGTATGTCCGAAAAGTGAAACCGAATCCAGCCGTTCAATTGGGACACATGAAAGCCTTGGAAACAAAACCAGCCCAGTACCCTATCCGACGTGTACAAACCAAAGTGTTCTCTGTCTGCTGGAAATATGAGCGCCAACAAAGAAAACCTGTTCCTGGGGGAACTACCCAAGCGATTGATCCTGGCCTGTGTGGAAAATACCAGTTTCAGTGGAGCCTACCCAGAGAATCCGTTTGACTTTAAACATTTCGGCATCAATTTTGTGGCCCTGCATGTGAATGGACAACAGGTGCCAGCCACGGCCTTAACACCGAACTTTGGGCGCGCGAATTTCATTCGAGCCTATCAGAGCCTGTTTACAGCCACCGGTCAAATCAACCAGGACGAAGGGAATTTCATCAGTCGGGAGGACTACGGGAACGGATACACGTTGTTCTGTTTCGATCTGACCCCCACCTTAGAGAACGACAATCAGCTGGCCCTGGCCAAGCAAGGCAATTTACGGTTGGAAATCCACTTTGCACGAGCCCTTCGGAGCACCGTCAATGTGATCTACTACGCTGAGTTTGAAAACATCATTCAAGTGGACAAGGCGCGCAACGTCCTGTGTCACTTTGCCACCTAACATGGATACAGACCAGATAACCACCGTGCTGGAGAATGACCCAGGGACACGTATGGTTTTTCAAGGGGTGTTCACCCGAGATGTGTTCCCTTTAGACCGTATGTATCCTGCTGCTTACGTTCTCAACACGGACCCGATGGATCGGACCGGTGAACATTGGGTGGGCGTGTACTTGACAGAACAGCCGGGCGAATACTTTGACGCGTACGGCCTGCCACCCCTCCATCCCGATTTAACAGACTTCATGGATCAAGGCACAGAGACGTGGTGTTGGAACAGTCAAACGCTGCAAATTACAAGCGTCTAATCCGTCATTTATAATCCAGCCGTCGTCCATTAGAGAATATCCGCGTCCATAATCCAAAGACCTATTCCATTTTCCATATAACAGTATTAGCACCAAATTCAAAAGACAATCATAGTATACATAAACATAGGCTTGTTTCCTGCAAGAGAGAAGCGGTCAACAGTTTTCATTGATGCCGGCAAGACATCATGATGTTCAAAAAATATCAAATCCGTATCGCTGATCAGTATTCTTAATCCATAATATTCGTTATAGAGTCGTCATCTAAAAAAAGATGTATCTCAGTCACGCTTTGATTGTGACTGTTCATATGAGCACCATGAGGATCTTGAAGTACATGGGTTCATACGGCCCCTAGCCTGACCAGTAGCGTGTGCGGACAATATTGCTTGTTTTACCTGTACCATCGATGCCGGGGAAGAACCTTATCTACCATCGTACAGATGTTTGACGAGTACCCCAAGGCCGAGGACCGAGATGTACTCGTATATGACTGGGCCGCCCATCATTTTAATGTACAAACCCCATTCTGGGTTTAAGTTCTTTCAATGTACAATCCCCCTGTTCTGGGCTTAAGTTCTATCAATGTACAAGCCCCATGTTCTGGGCTTAAGTTCTATTGATTTCAATGTACAAGCCCCCTGTTCTGGGCTTCAGTTTTCACGTGGTTGTTCTCACGTTGTTGTTGTTCACTGAATAAAAACAAAATGAGATCTCACCAAAAAAATCCTGTCTTGTGTGTTTTCTATATGAGCATAATGCATGAAGGCTATAACAGACATGTGGGGATTCGGTCAAACTGACCTTGAACACCGTTGAGAAAGTAGCCAATCAGTGGCCTAGGATGGGGCCAAATGTAACCAATCAATGTCCAGAAAACAGTGCAAGAGCACTGCAGTAAAATGGAGAGCCAATGAAATCAGCCCACAGACCAAGCACATGTTTTGGTCTAGGTTAAGAGCGGGCATTCCAGCATTTGACGAAGAGTTACAAGTTACAAGAGCAACAGGTGGAGTGAAGTGAGGTTCAAGGTGCGGGTAAAGACCAGGAAGACGGCGAGTGGAGACTCGTCCAACACTTATAGATTAAGTTTATTACTATAAGTTCCATGGTTTCATGTATTTTTTCGTGCCAATACGGTTCTGGGGAAAACGGAGGGTTCCCCACTGGTCATTTAACATGGGCATAGTGCTGGCGATATTGTCGGGGACCCTGTGCTTTCCATGGGTGCTTCGAGGGCGGGGGGGGGGGCGGATAAAGGCTATCTATTGGCCCGGAGAGGGCCGAACCTAGCCGGAAGGGGGACCTTTTGACTAGAAATTCACCCGCGCACTTCCGGATAACCCGCGCGCGCAAGCGTGCGGCCGGATAACGCGCGCACTGCGGCCGGGCCGGGCCGGGGAAAACCCGGATGTTGAAGAGTACCCGGATGTTGAAAAGTACCCGGATTTTGAAGAGGTCCCGGATGTTCTAGTACATGCATTCCATACGTCTAAGGTCTAAGGAAAAATTAGAACTCTTCTGTGTTCGGAGGTCGGAGGTCATTCTGAAAACCGGAAGTGACGTCACACACTTGCGCAGACCCACCAAACCACGTGATCTGTGCAGCAGAATGCTGAAAACAAACGACACACTAGTCCAGGCAGATGCTCCCTCACATATGCTTGACATTGATACCTCACTCGACTCCATCGGACCATTAGTGGCCTACCTAGACCCAAAAACGTCTATTTTCATACTCTTTTCCCACAATTCCCTGTCTGCGCATGCGCAGAATGTTGAAAACGAACGACACACTAGTCCAGCCGGATGCTCCCTCACGAGAGCTTCAAAATAAGACCTCATACGACACCATAGGATCATTAGGGGCTCACCTAGACCCCAAAACGTCTATTTCCGTACCCTTTTCCCACAATTCCCTGTCTGCGCATGCGCAGAATGTTGACAACGATCTATACACTAGACCAGGTGGATGCTCCCTCACGTATGCTTCACATTGATACCTCACTCGACCCAATCGGCCCACTAGTGGCCCACCTAGACCTCAAAACGTCTATTTCCATACCCTTTCTCTACTGCGCATGCGTAGAATGACGTGAGTTCCACGTCACATCCAGCCCGTTGGATAGTCCCTCACGTATGCTTCATATTGATACCTCACTCGACCCAATCGATCCACTAGCGGTCCCTACAGATTGCCGAACATTCTCACGAAACCCACGTATTTGGGACTACTTTCGGTCCGCGGAGGCAGACCGCATCACCACGGAGGAATACATGCCCCAAGGTCACGCCCGATTCATCCAGACCGGAAGTGACGTCATACCTGCGCACAACACTCCTGCGCACACCGCCCCATGACCGCCCCATTTTTTTCTGCGCATGCGCAGTGACGAGCCATTGCGACGAAATGCCTTTTATATACTACTTTTGTCGGCTTGCCATCCTGATTTTGCCCGTTGCCATTTTGTCAGCTCCTGTAGTTCAGCACATCCCGATTAGTAGTTGTGTCAATTAATTTAAGAACATTTGAAAACTGTTCATACAACACTGGGGGCGAAAAGGAGAGCTGCTTCGTCTGTTTTTATTCCGTGCTTTGGATAATTTTTTTCTCAAAATGCAAAAGGTGTTTATTAAGCATATAACAGGTTTTAATACCAAACATTCTCTCATCGTGGTTTTATTTGCCATCTTCTCATACCAAAGCTGAACACCATATATACACGGACCGGACAGAACGTTAAATGCAGTTTTTAACTCGAAACTTGAAGTTGCTTATTTATAAACATAAAATACAACGTAACATAAAAAGAGGCACCCGAGTGTCACACCTGTAGACTAACTTACCCGACAGAAAATAACAAGGAGAGGGTAATCTTAATTAAAACTGGCAATCGATTTCCACAAGAAAAGAAACATGAATGTTGAAATAATGAATTTCACGATTTTTTAACCAAATATGATTGCGTCACATAATCTCGGTTAGGACCTCTGTCATGAAAGAATTCGTCCATGGGTGTTGTTCACATGTCATTTTCACCCTTCTACCTTCAATCGACTATACGTGCATTTCCTGGTTTGTGACGATAAATTTCGTGCATTGGGTCCCTCCTTGAAAATGTTCAGAGCGGATTAAAATGAAATGTATAACATAGAAAGTATCGCCACCAGAAAATATCGATTCTCCTTAAAAAAAAATCAAAGTGGATGTAAACCCGTGAGAAAAGCACGTTGCTAATGAAATATCAATCTCAACAGCGTTCAAACGTATACCGGGTGTGTACGAGTGCCTATTTAGGCTACAATAACGTTAGAAGGTATTTTTTGTCATTCAGAATCTGAAAGTGATCGTATGAAAAGGTATTTCCGTTATTTTGGGATTACACTATCTTAGTATAGCACAGATTCTAGTGCTGAAAATTGGTCGAGTCCCATGTGGGATTCGAACCAGCGGCCCCCAGAGTAAGGTACCTAAACGCCAGCACTATATGTCGGCGATCTAAACCTCTCAGTCAACGGGCCAAAATAGAAGGTACGGTAATTTCCCTAATTATTCGCGAAATGGTGATGAGATTTGAAACCCCAAAATATGCTACTTTCGAATTAATATTCAGCCCAATTATGAAAAACAGACTAATTCGAATTATTTGTAGCGTACGTTATTTCCTTATTTCTCTTCTTAGAAGCAAGAGTTCAAAAAGAAGATGTTTTCTTTTAACCATCAAATTATATAGGGAGTAAATCGACCAAAAAGATCGGCTGAGTTTAGTTCCATCAGACTGCCGAAAAATTCCAATAACAAATTCGCGTCCATCATTGTTTCAAAATAGAGGGAATGAGGGCATATTCTTTCATTCAGACAACTGAATGATCTTTTTCATTTTCTTTCAGTCAGGACATGGAACATAGCTGAATATTTGTCCTGGCCGAGAACTCTGTATGTCGGCTAAACCTATCCCGATGTGGCTAGATACGAAACAATGTGATAGTTAAACACAATCTCAAATAAAGACCCAGATTTATAATCATACCTGATAATTTCTTGATTGTGGAACGGCCTTTCAGATTGTTTATGGTAATATACCTAAGGCCATACTCAGTAGGACCGGCACATGAAATGTAGCGCCTGTCGCAATTTCAAGGCCCATATTAGGGCCAACTTTGAGATAATACAATCTTCTTAACTCACCCTACCGGGTGTATCGGTTAAATGAAAGCAGAATCATGGACATAAATAGCCCGCCCTTATTGTATCACTTCGTCAACAAGTGTATTCATGCATTAGTTTCATAATGAGTTTCAGAGAATTAGGTGAGTCTGTTGACTTCATTTCCTCGCCACACCGCGTGGAAATAATATCACGTTATTAAAAGTCGGGTACCACGGTACTCGGTCAAACTTATTTCTGTGAGCGGTTCCCGTTTCACAATATATGACTGATGACTGATCAAGAACAGATGGATCCATATGTGTTCATGTCGCCAAGTCTGGACTGAGTGATGTTTGTCTCCAGCCAAGAACCCGGATTGAAAAATATGCCCTGTTTCTGATTTCAACAGTTCAACATCAAGTGCAGTACAACCCGTCATTCATCGGGTATTAATGAGTTTCTGGTAGCACGGCACGATGTGCTAATTAAGGATATTGTGGAGTCCGATGTAGAAATTAAACATTGAAAGGGTGGGGGAAAAGGGAGCCGGCGTACTGACAAGAAGTCATATGACCCCACAGACAAATTAAAAAAAAATCACAAGAACAGAAATTGATCCCTATGATTTGTATCCCAACCACGCTTTTATTGTAGATGTTAATGTGGAAAGCCACTGATGGACTGATACAACTCGTTAACATTCTCAACCTGGCCGAGGACCAAGACGATCTGTATGTTAATGGACATTAAGAATGTATTTGCTGAAGAAGACACTTTGCAACGCAAGTAGTATACAGCGCGCAAATGGAGGAACATTTCACCCGGATGTAGAGGTCATAGAGGTCAATGATGACTATTGACCAATCAAATGCGTGGATGTAGTTAGACTGCGCATGTGCAGAATTGGTGGTGACGTCATAAGTGTGGATGTGCGCGTGAGGGACAGTGGGAGGTGGGACAAGATGGCGGCCTGTTTTAGTGTAGTGTGGGAGGTGGGACAAGATGGCGGTTGGTTTTAGTGTGGTGTGGGAGGTGGGACAAGATGGCGGCCTGTTTTAGTGTGTTGTGTGGGAGGTGGGACAAGATGGCGGCTTGTTTTAGTGTGTTGTGTGGGAGGTGGGACAAGATGGCGGCTTGTTTTAGTGTGTTGTGTGGGAGGTGGGACAAGATGGCGGCCTGTTTGTGTGTCGTGTGGGAGGTGGGACAAGATGGCGGCCGGTTTTAGTGTGGTGTGGGAGGTGGGACAAGATGGCGGCCTGTTTTAGTGTTGTGTGGGAGGTGGGACAAGATGGCGGCCTTGTTGTAAAGCAAGATGGCGGCGTGGTTCGGGTATGTTCGGGCATGTTCGGGCATGTTCGGGCAAAAAAAAGTTCCGGCAAAAAAAAAAAAAAATGTATTCATGCGCGGTGATGCGGTTTGGCCGTGGTTTTGGCGGTGATTCGGTCTCGGGAAAAAGCTTCCGCGGAGAAAAAGTAGTCCCTAGATAAAATGGTTCGATGGGGTCGAGTGAGGTATCAAAGTGAAGGTTAGGTGAAGGAGCATCTAATGGGCTGGGTGTGGGGTTGAAATATCGTCATTCTGCGCATGCGCGGCGGCCGAAGGGTATGAAAATAGCCTTTTTGGAGCTAGGGGAGCCCCTAAGGGTCCGATGGGATCGAGTGAGGTATCAAATTGAAGGTTAGGTGAAGGGGCATCTGATGGGCTGGGCGCGGGGTTGAACTATCGGCATTCTGCGCATGCGCGGAGGCCAAAGGGTATGAAAATAGCCTTTTTAGAGCTAGGAGATTGACTACTGGTCCAGTGGGGTCGAGTGAGGTATCGATGTGAAGCATTCGTGAAAGGGCATCTGATGGGCTGGGTGTGGGGTTGAAATATCGGCATTCTGCGCATGCGCGGTGGCCCAAGGGTATGGAAATAGCGGTTTTGGAGCTAGGGGAGTCCCTAATGGGCCAATGGAGTCATATGAGGTATCAAAGTGAAGCATTCGTGAAGGGGCATCTGATGGACTGGGCGTGGGGTTGAACTATCGGCAATCTGCGCATGCGTGGTGACCCAAGGGTATGGAAATAGCCGTTTTGGAACTAGGGGAGCCCCTAATGGTCCAATGGGGTCGAGTGAGGTATCAAAGTGAAGCATTCGTGAAGGGGCATCTGATGGGCTGGATATGGGGCTGAACTATCGGCATTCTGCGCATGCGCGGTGGCCCAAGGGTATGAAAATAGCCGTGTTGGGAGCCCCTAATGGACCAATGGGGTCGAGTGAGGTATCAAAGTGAAGCTTATGTGAAGGGGCATCTGATGGGCTGGGTGTGGGGTTGAACTATCGGCATTCTGCGCATGCGCGGTGGCCCAAGTGTATGAAAATAGCCGTGTTGGGATGTAGGGAGCCCCTAATGCACCAATGGGGTCGAGTGAGGTATCTAAGTGAAGCATTCGTGAAGGGGCATCTGATGGGTTGGGTGTGCGGTAGGAATATCATTCTGCGCATGCGCAGATGCAATACGGAGGTCTCGTCCAATCACAAGCGAGTATTTCAAATCCGTCCCAGAGCTCTCGTCCAATCAGAAGCGAGTATTTTGACCCGGTGCATTATGGGACATATCCAAGATGGCGGCACGTATGTTCAAGATGGCGGCACATCCGGTGTCGAAAACTGGCCATTTTGTTGGATGTGGTCACTTAGTGTCGAAAACTGGACCCTGTATGACGTCACTTCCGGGTTTTTCACTAAAAACTACATCCAAACATAGAAGAGTTCCTAATGTTTCCTCTTAGACGTCCGTATGTTCAATCGCCGGTGGGTTTTCCCGCCCCGCCCCAGCGCCCCGCAGCGCGAGCGCGCGCGCGAGTTCTCCGGAAGTGTGCGTCATCCCCGGCAGTGCGCGCGCGGACGCGGGTCAAAAGGTCAAAGGGTCACCTCCAGGTCAGACGGTCCAATGTCCAATGAGACAATGTTGCGGCATCGCTATAGTCAGAGCTTGAGCACAATAAAAAATTCTAGATTCTAGGGGCTTCTAGATGAACCTGAAAAAGATGGGCAGTTCCATTTGGACCAATCAGCGGTCGAGAAAAAGAGCCAATCAGCGGTCGAGAAAAAGAACCAATCAGCGATCGAACAATCAGCCAATCGAATTGGGGTATTCACGGTGTGCTTTCGCTGACGTCCGCGCCTACATCTGGGTTCTTGTACACCTGGGTAATGTTTTTCTGGACATGGATGGGTTACCTTTGGCTCCATTCTAGGCCACTGATTGACTAATACGGTGTTCAAAGCCACTTTCATGCATTATGCTCATAGAACTTATAGTCATAATCTATACGTGTTGGACGAGTCTCTTCACTCACCGTATACACGTACCTCAATGAAATGCCTGCTCCAAACCTAGACCAAAGACACGTACTTGGTCTGTAGGCTGATTTCATTGGCTCTCTATTTTTTACTATAGTGCTCTTGCCTTCTAAACTTGATGGGTTACATTTTGACCCCAATCCTACACCACTGATTTCAGTTTGACTGAATCTCCACATTGGGCATTGATGCATTAGGAATTAAACACACAAGACAGGGTTTTTTGGTGAGATCTCATTTTTTTTTTTTTTTATTCAGTGAACAACAACAACGTGAGAACAACCACGTGAAAACTCAAGCCCAGAACAAGGGGCTTGTAATTAACTGAAGCCCAGAACAAGGGGCTTGTACATTGAAGCTCAGAACAAGGGGCTTGTACATTGAAGCCCAGAACAAGGGGCTTGTCATTAACTTAAGCCCAGAACGGGGCTTGTACATTGAAATGATGGGCGGCCCAGTCATAGACGAGTACATCGCGGTCCTCGGCCTGGGGGTACTCGTCAAACATCTGTACGATAGTAGATAAGGGTCTTCCCGGCATCGATGGTACAGGTAAAACAAGCAATATTGTCCGCACACGCCACTGGTCAGGCTTTGCAACGTTTGACTGTTCCAACACCACGTCTCTGTGCCTTGATCCATGAAGTCTGTTAAATCGGGATGGAGGGGTGGCAGACCGTACGGTCAAAGTATTCCCCCTGCTGTTCTGTCAAGTACACGGCCACCCAGAGTTCACCGGGTCGATCCATCGGGTCCGTGTTGAGAACGTAAGCAGCCGGATACATACGGTCTAATGGAAACACATCTCGGGCGAACACCCCTTGAAAGACCCTACGTGTCTCTGGGTCATTCTCCAGCACGGTGGTTATCTGGTCTGTATCCATGTTAGGTGGAGAAGTCACACAGGACGTTGCGCGCCTTGTCCACTTGAATGATGCTGTCAAACTCGGCGTAGCAGATCACATTGACGGTGGTCGCCAGGGCTCGTGCAAAGTGGATTTCCAACCGTAAGTTGCCTTGCTTGGTCAGGGCCAGCTGATGGTCGTTCTCTAAGGTGGGGGTCAGATCGAAACAGAACAACGTGTATCCGTTCCCGTAGTCCTCCCGACCGATCATATTCCCTTCGTCCTGATTTATTTGACCGGTGGCTGTAAACAGGCTCTGATAGGCTCGAATGAAATTCCTCCGCCCAAAGTTCGGGGTTAAGGCCGTGGCTGGCACCTGTTGTCCATCCACATGCAGGGCCACAAAATTTATGCCGAAATGTTTAAAGTCAAACGGATTCTCTGGGTAGGCTCCGCTGAAACTGGTATTTTCCACACAGGCCAGGATCAATCGCTTGGGTAGTTCCCCCAGGAACAGGTTTTCTTTGTTGGCGCCATATTTCCAGCAGGCACAGAGAACACTTTGGTTTGCACACGTCGGATAGGGTACTGGGCTGGTTTTGTTTCCAAGGCTTTCATGTGTCCCAATTGAACGGCTGGATTCGGTTTCACTTTTCGGACATACAGGACTGCGTCTTGGATGACAATCTTATAGTCCGCTACATGCCCCTCCACGTTAGTGGCCATCAAGGCGAAGGTGGGAGGCGCCCGTATCAGTCGGATTTTGATGGGGGTCTTGTTCAAGAGGTACCGGTCTTGCATGAACATGTCTGCATGCAGTCGACCCATCATATCCACCGAGGCACTGTTCGCAGTGAAAGCCTTCCGTTTGTTATACCCCCCATTGTCCGCCGTGTCCATGTGCTCGGCCGTGTCCTTGTAGAATAAAGCGGTTGTCAGCTGAGATTTTTTAGCCTCTCGGCCATACGACAACAGTGTCTCGATGTAGGCTCGATAGGGGTACGTGTTGGTGGAGTCACTGATGAGTTTGTCGCTGAGAAAATATCCACCTGTTGAAACATCGAGTGCAGCCAGAGATTCGTCGGGCCCACCGTTGCTTGGTCAACGATTCTGGTGCCAGCTCCATTGACCACCTTGGCTTTCACATACAAGGAGGTATGGGCTAAATCCACATAGGCCGTATCCGCATTACTGATGGTGAACTCGATGGGCCCGGTTTCGTTGATGCTGGAGAGCGGGAGATGCTCCACCCATAATCCTTGTTCGACACTGGTTTGTGTGGGCGGCACGGTCCACAAATCAAATTCACTGTTGGTGGAGGGGCAGGACTCGGCGTGGATTAAGGCCATGTTTTAAGAAAAGATATCCCGGGTCTTCTTGGATGTGCGCCGTCGCTGGGTCGGTCGTCGACTGGTGCGTGATCTCGGTGGGGCAGCTCTTTTATTCCCTACGGTGCGTTGTGCTTTGGCCACCAAGACGCCTCCCGCTTCTTTGGCCCGTCGTTTCAAGGCTTGTCGGGGTGCCGTACCCCCCAAGACATCACCGGCCACTTGCAGTCCACTGCGTACCGCTTGTTTGCCGATTGCTTTCACACCCCGCGTCACCAAGGGCAGGAACGTTTTCACAATGCTGCCGAGTATGTTCCCCAGTCCATGTCCTCGTTGCATGCGTGCACCGCTAAAGACCGGAAAGCCACCCCCGGCCCGTTGGGCATAATAGTCGGCATAGCTGCGTGCATCGCACTCGTAAGGTACTTTCATTATGCAAAGTGGGGAGCACGTGCTTGTCGAAAATGAAGTGTCAGCACCACTTTTCCTCGTTCGAATGCCACCGCTCGTCCCGTGTCATCTCTTATATCCACTGGGATCGTGTTGATGTCGGTATGTCGTACGGGCAGGTACATGATATGGTTGAAACTGTGGGTGACTTGATCGCCATACGTATTTTTAATGGGGACCACCCGTAACAGAGGTGTGTTGATATCGCCCACGATGTGGTTGTCCACCGCGTCCGAGTAGACGTAGAGTCCGTACATACCCGACTGCATATCCATCGGCATCTCGCCATGGTGTTGGTTGGGACCAGCGAACGTCTGTAGATCGAAACCCATCATTTGCTGTAGTGTAGGACTGAGTTTCACATTCACGGTATCGGTGACGGTAAGCTGTGCCTTGTCGTTGTGTACGTTGACATCGAAGAACACGTTTCTCTTGAAGCGCAAGGCTATCAGGCGTGTTGCACTATCCGTCACCCCCCGTAGCGCCTTATCATGCATCAGTCTTGACAGCCCACCCATGAACTCTTTGGGGGTATCGTATTGGCCTTCGGGCAGGGTGAGCCGGGTGTTTTTGCCTTCGTAGGTGACCTCGTACCACACTTCATTGGCTCGCACGTTGTACCACGAGTAAGGGTATTGGATATCCACGAGGGCACATTCCCACCGGCCAGGTAAATGTAACGGTTGCGGTAACTGGGTGACGTACTTGGCCACGGTGTTGTCAGGAAACACATCCAGCGAACTGTTACTGGGTAGGGTCAGGTAAAACATGGCGACTGAGCTGTCCTGCTGCTGCTGTTGGTTTTAATAGGTCTTCCACGCCTTGGGCGGTTGTGTGCGGCGTCGTGTTCGTCGCGGTGACTTGCTACGTGTCACGGCTCTGGAGATGTGGGGTGTCTTGATCAAGGGTGTTTTTTTATAGGCGCGAAAAGAAAGTGCCCGTTGTGGTGGTGTTTTGGGGGTGACTCCGGTTCCCATTCGGCTTCCCAAGAAGGTAGTGGGCCACTCGGTGATTGCTGGGTTTGCTGCATAAAGGCCCAGCGGTGGGGGTTCCCCACCAATTCCTGTGGTACATGCATGTCTTTCAAGCCTTGAGCGAAGACCTCCCATCCTCGAGGATCGGTGTGCGATCTGCGTTGACGCATCAGATCATTCACTAAATCCGTCATGTGGGTGCCGGGGACCACCTGATTCTGTACCAGGAGTTCGCCTTTATCATTCCAAGTCATGTTAGGATTCTGTTTCATCCGTTGTAATACCAGGCCAGCTTGTTTCTTGAACGAGGCAGGTACACTCTTCAGCACTTCGTCTTCCACCCACTGTGGGGCTGTGGGGGCTACCTCACCCGGCTGTTGGAGCGGTGCTGAGGTCAGCGGTCTGTCACGTGGTGGTGGTGGTGGTGGTGGTGGTGGTGCTGTTGCTGGGGTAGACAGGGTTTTGTATTGGTCCATGAACGTCATGTACCGTTGAAGCGTCTCATTGTACCGTTGTACTTTCTCACTGTCGCTTAACCCCGGTCTCTGTAAGATCTGTTGCATCTCTCCATCGAGGCTGTTTATGGTCTTCACCGTAGGTGGGACAGGGTAGGGTGATTGGAGGTTTTGCAGGAACCGTGGTTCGACGAGGACCATTTTTTTCGTGTGGTTCATTGTCGGCCGAAGAGTCCACCCAATACTGGACCCAACACGGAAGCGGCCAACGGTGCTAAGATGGCCCCGAGAAAGCCGCCTTTCTGTAACACCTTTTTCTTTTGTGTTTGAGGGACCCGCTTGTGGACTAGGGTTCGGAGACCTGTCTTATGCTTGGCCAACTTGGTCTTCTGAGCCGGAGTCAGTGGTACGTTGCCTTTTAACAGGTTGTACCCGATCTCGCACAGACAGCGTACAAGGTCAGGGTCCGCACCGCGTACAATGGTTCGGACTAACTCGGGTGGGGCCGTCTTCAATACACGGAGCGTGGGAGCGTGCTTCCGTACTCGCGCAGACATCCTGTACAACTAATGCTAGAACCCACAACTCTGCCCTTTTTATCCACCTCACAGACAAAGTCAACCCTGCTGTGGTATTCATTCTTTTTATTATTCCCCATCATCAAACACACAGACCCCAGCTGGGGGCGCCACTGTGGATGTGTTTACATTATTTTTGCATGTACACGTGGTGGGTCTCTCCGGGAAAGATGCCGGTCCGTAGTCGAAGGTGGTCCGGAGTGGCTTGCTTGAGGTCGAAGAGCATATACCCGTGCTGAGGGGTTGTGGCATCTTTGAAGGCTTCCAACGCAAACGGTGTGCGGCCGGGATACATCTGTCTCGCCAGGTGCAGCAGTTGAGTGGTATCTCTCGGGTTTTTGAAGACCACCAGGTAGTGGGCATTTAAGCTGATATTCCGATGTTCTTTGTTTTTACTGAACAGATTCTGCACAATGTAGATGATGCTGAGCCGTCGATGATGGCTGCCTTTGGTAAAGAGTTGGGTGACCCGTGCATCCGTCTCCGCCATGAGATCATCCACAACCACCAAGGTGTCGGGTTCCAAATCGGCCAGGTTGGGTAGGCCTTCCACGAACGTGATGTGGGGCATTGCTGCATACGCTTCCTGCCATTCTCCGTAACACCACACGACTCGGGCAATGGGTGGAGTGATCATGCTGTCGGCGTGTTGAAGGAGCTTCCTGACGAAGTGCGTTTTGCCGGAGCCCGTCGGTCCTGCGATGACGCAAGTGAAGGGATGCTGCCACCGAGGGTCCATGGTTTGAGGTGTATCCGTTGTCGTGGTAACACGCTCTTGTAAATTTCGTACGAGTGAACTGGAGTGGTGGTGGGTACAACGTCGGTCGTCGTTGTCTGTTCACGTTCAGAGATGGTGCTGGGGGGGGGTACAACGTGGGTGGTCGTCGTCGTTGTCGGTTCACTGTGAGGGATGAAATCCGGTAGGTGTTCAGACGTAGTGGATGTACTTGGTGTAGGTGTAGAGCTCGACGTGGCTTGTACACAGGGTGTGGTGGTGGTGGTGACTGGGCTCGATACGACTGGTGCTCTCTGTAGACCCGTTTCGCTGGTGCCTGGTGTTCTCAGTTGGTTAAGTAACGTGCTAACATAGGTTACGTCGTAAAACACACCTGCGTACAACACACTCAGCAGGGTTAGCAATAGCACCCCAAAGCCCACTTGCGCTTTGCGCGTTTTGCGAGACGCTGTCTTCAGAGGCAGCTGCTGTTGGTCCATAGCACTGTGGTCGGATGTGGAATGAAGGAGGACGGCAGTGGTGTCTGGCTTTATAGTCGTTTCACCTGGTTGGCCGCGACCCAGGAATTGAAGGAACTGGGCCAACCTTGCCATTTTACGAAATGAAACAGTTTGCCACGTCGACGTTCCGTTTTCAAAATCTGCTCCACCGTGTAGTAGTCTTGCTGTGTTTTTACAACAGGCTGTAATTCCGTGTCGTAAAACGTCCCCAGCAACGTTTCCCCTTGGAGATCTTCCAGTTCATAGACTCGCCGCTGTCGGGGTAGGCGCGGTTTAATCAGGAAGTGCTCATCGCTCCAGTTGGGCAAGTAACTTTTCTCGAACTTGCCCTTGACTTTACTGATCCGTACAGGGTCGCCGACCTTGTACACCGCCTTCGTCGTTCGCTGCGATGGCCTGGGGTACAAGACACGCCGGACTTGGGCTTCATTGCGTTGGGTCACGGTAATGGGGGCTCTCTCTATACTTCGATGATAGGCTCGATTGTAACCCCTCACCAGTTTCGGGAGAACATCGATGTACCGCCTTGTATTCTTATAGGTGAAATATTTATACATGCGGCCTTTGAATGTCCTGTTGAACCTCTCCACCACGGAAGCCTTGGTCTCGTTGTACGTATGGAAGAAAAACACCTTCTGTTTCTTGAGAAAGGCTTGGAACGGTCTGTTGAGGAATTCCGTGCCTTCGTCGGTTTGCAAATACAAAGGTTTGCGCCCGGTCTTGAAGATGTCTTTGAACGCCGCTATGAGATTCGCCCCCGTTTTCGTCCGGATGGGTACCACCCACGCATACTTGGATAGGATATCGATGCACGTCAAGATATACCGATTCTCATCGTTGTGTTTGGCAAAGGCGCTCATATCCACCAAATCCGCTTGCCACTGGGCATCTATTCCTCCCACGATGACCCGGTTCCGTAGAAAATGGCGACGGACAGATCGATGTAAGGTATAGGTGTCTTGTCTTCTTAACCAATCTCGGACTTGGGCACGTTGTACCCCCTGGGGTTTGGCCGCTCGAGAGAGAGCCGACAATGCACTATAGGCTGCCGGACTGTCGGGACTGTAGTATAAGTTATCCAACACCTTCTCCCAGCGCTTCATGGTGACAAAATGATGATGGACCCTGGCTCTATCGTTTATTTATAACGGGTATATCTTGGGCCTGAGTTTCTTTCTGATTTTCTTCGTGGACTTCCACAGTGGCCATGGTCAATGACCAGTCCAACTCGTCTGATGACCGCTTGATAAGCACTTCATCCACATCCACCACGGCATCTTCCAATGCAGACCATAGATCAGGGTGAAGGGTAAAATGCACTGTACCTCCATCTAGCCGAGCCAATTGAGCAAAGAAAGGGCCGCGTCGGATGTACACATCGTGACACAAGTGGATGAGGTCGCCGTCCAGTTCACCAGACAACACCCGTTTGAATTTGGTCCAGCCCTCCCGGGACAGACGAATGTGAGCCGGGCACGGTTGTGTAGGGTCCGTGTCTCCCACCACCTCCTCCATGATATCGACCTTATCCGCATACACGTGCAGGAAAACCTCGGGGGTCAAGCTGAAATACGCCAGTACTATATGCTCCGTCATGGTCAGTACGTGAATGGTACCAGATTTCACTGTCTCTCGTATTTATAGGGAGAACCCCGTGAGATCAAAGGATCAGGTGCTCATGTCATTGGGCTGACTGAGTGTAGCGGGGTAATCAATGGCATCGTCGTCGGGTTCATGTAGTTGTTCATGGGGTTCAGCCATTGGCCCCGCGGCTTCATCACGGATTTTTTCTTCTTCTTCATCGTTCTGGCCCGTCATGTGTGTGTGGGTGGCTTCATGAGGTGACACTGTCATTCCAGCCTCTGCGCATTCTATACATATAGTATTTTCTCCATCCGCTTTTTTTTTCATTAGGTTCATCTAGTGCGTGTTCGATAGCATGAGCCCATGCCAATTGGTGGGGTGATCGATCGTCGGGTATAAATAACTGGTCCACCAGAGGGCCTATTTTCTCCAAGGCTGACCACAGAGAGGGAGTTAGGAGGAAACTTCGAGCCGGCTCTTGGTAGCGTCCCACCCGTGGGTAGAGCGCAGTATGGTATACGTAGTTGGCCTTGTCCAGGTGGATCAGGTGTCCGTCTAACTCTCCGCTCAACACCCGTTTAAACTTAGTCCACCCATCACGCTGTAGTGTCACCGTATTCGATAAAGTCTCAGGGGACGCCCTCCAATCCCCGCCACTATCTTCCACCAGAGTCACATAATCTTCATAAACGTATAATCCCACCTGGTAAGGTGTAAGGGGGAGGATGGCTCGTAGGACGGATGACATGCTTGGTCCAAATGTCGAACGGTGAATGACACACACTCTGTCTGACCCTGGTATTTATAGTGTCAATACCACAGCGCCAGGGTGAATAGGGCACAGACTAGTATGAGGCCAACCAGCCGGTGCTGGTTGCGGCGTGAGCGCTCGTGGTCCATAGCCCGAGCATCAAGGATGGCTGTCATAGTCCAGTAGTGGTGAGTGATGGCACGCCTCTCCATCGAGTGCACTCTGTGGAGGACCGCTTCTGTGAACTCGTTCAGGATCTGGCGTCGTCCCTCGTTGTCGTCGCCATCTGCAAACATGGACCGGACCACTGGTCGGTAACCCGTGAATGAATTCACCACGGTGGCATACTGTAAAATGCGAGTCGCATGGGGCTGGGTCTCCGCCATGGCTCTGTAGAAATGAAGGTGTGGGATCCAGAGGGACGTGTTTTATAGACCAGATGTAGCTCTACGGGTATAGCCCGTGATACGTACTATTCTGATGGGTTAGTCCAAAAAAAAGGGAGCAACAACAACAACACAGATTACAGATCAATCCTTTTATTATGCGTGAACAACATAGAAATGCATGTACTGACCTGTCTGTGGGAGGTTTCCCACAATGGCGTTCACCTTCGCGTCTTTTCGTGTACGTCCGTGTCTTTTCGTTAAAGTCCGTGTATCTTCGGTAAAGTCCGTAGGCATTGGGCAAGGAAGCTTTTTCCCGAGACCGAATCACCGCCACACATGACTGCATCACCGCGGATGAATACATTCTTGCACTCACTCACACCACAGGTCGAGTGAGGTATCAAAGTGAAGCTTAGGTGAAGGAGCATCTAATGGACTGGGTGTGGGGTTGACATATCGATAAAAAATGGATATGACCTTGAACTGATCACGTGACCTCCCCGTGATGACAAATACCCAGAACCAAGTCAGTACATGCATCCCATAGTCCCAGGTCAGACAAAATGGCCAGTTTTCGACACCGGATGTGCCGCCATCTTGAACATACGTGCCGCCATCTTGGATATGTCCCATAATGCACCGGGTCAAAATACTCGCTTCTGATTGGACGAGAGCTCTGGGACGGATTTGAAATACTCGCTTCTGATTGGACGAGACCTCCGTATTGCATCTGCGCATGCGCAGAATGATATTCCTACCGCACACCCAACCCATCAGATGCCCCTTCACGAATGCTTCACTTAGATACCTCACTCGACCCCATTGGTGCATTAGGGGCTCCCCTACATCCCAACACGGCTATTTTCATACACTTGGGCCACCGCGCATGCGCAGAATGCCGATAGTTCAACCCCACACCCAGCCCATCAGATGCCCCTTCACATAAGCTTCACTTTGATACCTCACTCGACCCCATTGGTCCATTAGGGGCTCCCCTAGCTCCCAACACGGCTATTTTCATACCCTTGGGCCACCGCGCATGCGCAGAATGCCGATAGTTCAGCCCCATATCCAGCCCATCAGATGCCCCTTCACGAATGCTTCACTTTGATACCTCACTCGACCCCATTGGACCATTAGGGGCTCCCCTAGCTCCAAAACGTCTATTTCCATACCCTTGGGTCACCACGCATGCGCAGAATGCCGATATTTCAACCCCACGCCCAGTCCATCAGATGCCCCTTCACGAATGCTTCACTTTGATACCTCATACGACTCCATTGGCCCATTAGGGACTCCCCTAGCTCCAAAACCGCTATTTCCATACCCTTGGGCCACCGCGCATGCGCAGAATGCCGATATTTCAACCCCACACCCAGCCCATCAGATGCCCCTTCACGAATGCTTCACATCGATACCTCACTCGACCCCACTGGACCAGTAGTCAATCTCCTAGCTCCAAAAAGGCTATTTTCATACCCTTTGGCCTCCGCGCATGCGCAGAATGCCGATAGTTCAACCCCGCGCCCAGCCCATCAGATGCCCCTTCACCTAACCTTCAATTTGATACCTCACTCGACCCCATCGGACCCTTAGGGGCTCCCCTAGCTCCAAAAAGGCTATTTTCATACCCTTCGGCCGCCGCGCATGCGCAGAATGACGATATTTCAACCCCACACCCAGCCCATTAGATGCTCCTTCACCTAACCTTCACTTTGATACCTCACTCGACCCCATCGGACTACTTTTTCTCCGCGGAAGCTTTTTCCCGAGACCGAATCACCGCCAAAACCACGGCCAAACCGCATCACCGCGCATGAATACATTTTTTTTTTTTTTTTTTGCCGGAACTTTTTTTTGCCCGAACATGCCCGAACATGCCCGAACATACCCGAACCACGCCGCCATCTTGCTTTACAACAAGGCCGCCATCTTGTCCCACCTCCCACACAACACTAAAACAGGCCGCCATCTTGTCCCACCTCCCACACCACACTAAAACCGGCCGCCATCTTGTCCCACCTCCCACACGACACACAAACAGGCCGCCATCTTGTCCCACCTCCCACACAACACTAAAACTCTTGTCCCACCTCCCACACAACAGGCCGCCATCTTGTCCCACCTCCCACACAACACACTAAAACAGGCCGCCATCTTGTCCCACCTCCCACAACACACTAAAACAGGCCGCCATCTTGTCCCACCTCCCACACCACACTAAAACAGGCCCACCTCCCACACTACACTAAAACAGCCATCTTGTCCCACCTCCCACTGTCCCTCACGCGCACATCCACACTTATGACGTCACCACCAATTCTGCACATGCGCAGTCTAACTACATCCACGCATTTGATTGGTCAATAGTCATCATTGACCTCTATGACCTCTACATCCGGGTGAAATGTTCCTCCATTTGCGCGCTGTATACTACTAACGCACCAGTTCAAAGTGCCTGTTATCTACCGTACAGGAGGATACACCCCAACCTACTGGAGAAGGTAATCCAGGATCTGTTGAAAAAGAATGTAATCAGAGAAAGTCATATGCAGGCCCATGATGATTGTCCGGTTAAAGGGTGGCAACATTAGGCTATGCGTAGCCTAGAAAGGGTGCATTTCCGCTTCCCCACACAGAGGAGAGTATCGATGCCATGTTTGGTGCAAGTGTTTTCCATGATTGACTTGCATTTGTCATATAACCAAGTAGAAATGGTTGATCGCGATCGCGATCGAAGACGGCTTTCTCCATTTCCATGGGCTGTACAACAGCCCAGCCACCTTTCAATGACTGATGCAGACTCCCTTCAGGGATGAGGTGAAGCAACGTCTCTTAGTGTTTTACATGACATCATCGTCTTCTGGTCGTTTTGAAGAATGCATTGAACAGTTCAACTGGTCTTCCGAGAGCCGGAAGCACGCGGGCTTAAAGCGGGCTCAGCAAGAGTAGCCCGTTTCACACTAAGTGAAGTATCTTGGGCATGTGATATCTGCCAAAGGAATCGACACTGACTTTGATAAGGCATCTGTATTAATGGAGTGGCCGATCCCAATCACTGTTCAATAAATTTGTTCGTTTTGTGAAAGATTTTACCCAGATCACAGCAATGTTACACCGATCTAAGAAAGGTTGACGACGAAATGGCAAAAAATAAGTGCCGCCAACTGGGAACCCCACAGAAATTGAATTTGGACTGTCATACAGGCAATCGACAGGCTGAAAGAAGCCTTCACTACAGCCCCAGTGTTCAGTTTCACAGACTTTACTAGACCATTTATTCTGGAGACTGACGCAAGCCACATGGGACTCGGGGCAGTGCTCTTGCAGATCCAAGATGGGAAACCACGTATGATTGCCTGTACCAGTAGGGCGATGGGGGGAATACAAGAAAAACCTCACCAATTACACTAGACTGAAAATAGAGCTGGTGAGTACTATGCGACAAGTATAGAGACTATTTGATTGGCTGTCCCTTCCCTGTTTTCACCGACAATAACCATTCAGCTTTCTGATGATGACTGCCATTCAAGGCAGTGGAGCAGCGATGGGCAGCAATTCTTGCTCATTTTCAGTCTGACATACCATACAGATTGTCGTCGTCGAACACAAATGCCGACAATTATGGAAGAGGTCACAACAGACTCAAGGAGGAGCATATTGATGACTAGGAAAGTTTCTGAGGCTATTGCAGTTACAGTTATAACCAGCCAGCCCCAAATATTTTAGCGCTTTTACGGTCTCATTGGTTCTTACCAGTGCAGGAGCATTGGATATTGTTCAGATTATGATGTAATAGGACTTATAAAAGTGGCACTTACTGACTTACATATAATCAAATATGTTTCAAATGGTCTGGAAAAGTCTTCGAGTAAATGAGGATATCCTCCAGGTAAAATGGTTTGTAAAGTCTATCAGATCTTGTGAAAAGTTGAGTTTCATTCTCATATGATGGAAGCCTCCTACATGGCTTACTCAGAATGAATGTTCATCAGGGTCGAATGAACTGTTCACTTCAGCACATCACTCAGATAGCAGGCATCCGATTCGACATTCAATATTCAGCCATCGTCTGTTGCATCAGTAACCGAAATACCTATGTCGTACATGTATGACAGTTAGCACCAATTTCAAATGAGGATGAAATAGAACTAATAAAACAACAGAAGATGGTTTCTTCAAAAAGAGAACTGGTCAAAAATAATAAAACACAAGTTGGTTTCTTCCAAGTTGCTGCTGTACTGGTAGATCCAAACAGCATTCTCCACAGAACCACAGTCATAGGTCGTCCTCTTTGTGAAGTCCACAACAGAGATCTAGGCCAGGACAGCATAGCGAAGGGTTACAAAGTCATGCATGTGAAATTCTAGTTTCAGATGTCCAGAACACCTGTTCAATTCGGTTCAGAGGTCTGGATTGATTTAGTCCGAAGTGTCAAAGGCTGAAGATGATGTCTTCCAGATATTCTGTCCCAGGATTTTATACTCAAAGTACCATGATAGGGATACATACAGGCTAGACCTTGGCTTTGGGTCACCTCAGGACAGGATTGAACTGTCATTTATACAATATGACAGTGATGGGAGCAATGCTTTCTCCTAAAATCACATCTAAACTCCCCTGTAAGATTTTATGTAGTTGTGAAGAGAAGATTTTTGGATTGACAACATGGTGGCACAGGGGCTTGTAGCTGGTCGGTTATTAATTATGATATTAATATTTATATATACTCTCCTCCTACTCTATACAGAGTAGGAGAGTATATATAAATATTAATATCATAATTAATAACCGACCAGCTACAAGCCCCTATGCATGTTGGTGGGAACCAGAAGTCAACATGTTTGCATTTTTGTTATTCTAAACCTGGAGACCTTAAATATGTACTGCCAAGACAAACATACAAAACGAATTTAAGGAATTAAATATATTTATTCGTAATATCCACAATTTCTGACAATGTTTCAGAGACATTATGTTAATTCTTTGGTTACTAGTATCACGATATGGTCAGTTCATACATGTGTGATCATCAGTGTTCTTCAACCCTCTCTGTTCTCAACCAAGTGCAAGACATTATCACCATGGGTTGGAGTCCATTCCAAGGTTGATTCAGAAAGAATTTGAACTAGAAACTGGCATCTAGCTGTGGATACCGTCAATGGGTTGGCAGTGTTACTTCTTTGATAGTATAGGTTTCCATCCAAAATTCAGTATTCAACGATATTTAGAAGAAAGTTACCGCCATATCTTGTTAAACCCATAGATGGTTATCTTACAACCAGTGTTAATAAATTTTGTTTTGTTTCAATTGGGCCATTCCTTGACTGATTACAGGCATGCTGCTAGTGCAGAGAGAGCTACGAACGGTGACACCAGCGTCATGTTCACCCGGTTCCTTCTGAAGAAATCACATGAAACAAATAGAACATACTCAGATCTAATTCTATAGCATGTTATTGTATTCTTAATCAACGATTGGTACATTTTATTTTAACAAACTATCAGTCATTTTCAATACAAACTGATAAAACGCAAGGGACAAGTTTTAAACCGGTGTCAGTAAGCTGTTCTTCAGAAAGATGTCAAAAAGATGTAGTAGTGTACTAGATCAGTTCAGTATAGCCCACAATGCAATGCAATGTGTAGAGATTTTTCTATTCAGGTACTTGGTGTACTTGAGATAAAATACCAGGATGTGCATAGATAGACTTATGTACCTTTAACATGTATAAAGAGAAATATGTCAACAAAAAGTAGTTAACATTTGCATAGAAGGAAAAAATCTCAACAGGATATAAATAAGACAAATCTAACATTCATGTACATACATATGTAAAGTTTAAGTGATTTTCATGATGGTAAAATATCCCTTATAAATATATATTTGATATATAAAATATATACATTTTACCGAATCTTACCATCAAAATTCAGCATATTCAAATTAAGTAGCTTGTAATGCTTAGTGCAATTACTAAAATACTGTTGGTTAGAATTCAACAACTGAAAAATATGACAAAGTGTAATAACCCAAAAATATATAGTTCTGATCCACCCACAGAATCCCAAACTCTCAACCACTTCAGCATGTTCAGTGTTACACATTTGATCGATGTCACTCCCAATACGTACTTGTTAATATTTAATATGTATAAAACCTTAGGGTCTGATAATCACCGAATCTGAATAGCATGTAGTAAGTTACTCGCATGCCAGTTTCATTAGTGGGAAAGTCACAAGCCAGAGTTGCCATCAAGTGACTCATATTCTGGAATCGTCATGACAAATATCATAATTACAGTACTCGACATCTGAAAAAAGTGGTGTGGGAAACAAATATTCATGGTTCAGTGAGAAATGTTTACATTTATATTGATTTATCAATGGAACTCAATGAAGATGGCATTGGTTGAGAAATTGCTGATAAATCTTTGAATAATATCAGCTATGCTGATGATACGAGTCTTCTGCAGTCACCTCAAAAGTGTGTTGGGGTGGTTAACTTAAAACTAAATCGGCCATGTTATATGCTGGACTGGTGCCATCTGTGATAGGACATAACATTGCAGTCTCAAAAACTGTGTGTATGTGTGGGGGAGGGGGCGTGGGTGTGGTCCAGACATGCATAAATTACTAATTGTGTGTGGTATGCGAGCATATGTGGCTGAAGTTGCTGATGCTAAGGATATCAAGAAACAATCTCTGTATCAGAGCTAATATGCTCCTTCATAGATTTTCATTTGTTCTGTTGAAATCAAATGTCATCTTTTCAAGAGTCACTCCCTATATATTTTAGGATAACCCCTCTGTTTCCACACACATTTTCACCCACATGTATCCAGCATTAGTATCTGTGCTTTACCCAGAAAAAGTTATCCTAATATTTTTGGATATTGTCATGATTGTTATTAACTCACTTTATAAATAGCATTAATATATTTATGTATCATTCAATAATTCCGGTTTGTCTTTTGGACAGTCATGGCAGTGTGTTATTGATGAAGGTGTCACTTATATGTTGCATCCAGTGTCAACTCTTTATCAACCATGTCAACAGTATAAAATAGTGCAGTATTTGGTATATGATGTGAATTAAAGGTCATGCATAAATCAGAGGTTGGTATGTTTTAATAACAATTACCTCACTCAGGTTACAGGTAAGAGCAATTTCTACCTGTCTACTCCCAACAGTTTCCACAATGTGCTAATGATATGTAATAATAATGTTGCTTTTGTGTTTTGTATTGTTACAGAAATATAAAGGAAAAAAATATTCCAGTAAATGTAGGACCGATTAGTTTAACTGGTGTCTAATTAATAATGTATCAATTAATCTCTTTGCAGTTTCCTGCATTCAGTTTGAAGGTTTTTGAGCAAAAATGAATTACACGTGAAAAAATAATAATTTGTTTTGGTTACCTGTCACTTGAGACAGGTAACTTATTTTTCTAATTGGTGTCATGCAAAAAGGTACCTGTAAGAGGCAGGTGGATAGGTTTTAATTTTGACCTCTATTAAATTGAATTACAAGATACAGATGCAATTTAAGTACTGATACAGTACTGTACATGTATATTGATAAACTAGAAATGCTGAACGGTGGTCTCTATATTCTAATGAAAGACACCACCTGAAGGTTTTTGTTCGTAAAGCTCCGACACCTTCAAGCAAGAACAATTGTTGAAACTCATCAAGGTGCATTTTAGAGACCTGATCAAGCAAAATAGTTCATAATCAGCTAAGAATTGGATATCTATACCATTCCTACGTTAAACTATCCAAAATTTAGAAAACATTTAGCCCTCTGGAATTCATTCTATTTAAAATAAAATTTTCCCCTCAAATTTGTACCTCTACAGATCTAGCGAACTCCTTCACACACACATCTCAGTTCCTTGTCCATTCATCGAGACTTCGGGATAAACTATCAAGGTGGAGAAGAGAGTATTCTTCTCCATTAAATTTTAACTTGAACACCATCACCTGTCTTCTAACACTGAAATATCAGTATTGTGTCGCATCAACGCCTCGTTGTATGGAGACGGATGTTCATATCGCTAAGTGGAAAGACTGAACTGACTTCAGGGATCTTTGTCCGCAGCCGTAAAATACTTCACGAGTGCAAGTATTGTCTGGTGCGAGTGCCATGATGTAATATCCGAGCACATGAAATTGCATCCGATCGCGCAGAGTTTGGTGAATAGGTAAGGAACTGGGATGCGTGCATGGAGGAGTTCGCTACAAGTCTACACCAATACGAGTCATGACCATCGGTCACATTTACATAATCTAACAATGAATATTTCTCCCAAAATCTGGATCATTATGAGCTTGGAATTCCGATGACTGTGCCATTCTTATCTTCCTTTGCACCAGGAAGAATAGTATTAGCTCCAACATCAGCTGAATTTGCCACATTTGCAGAGTCAATACTGTCTTTGTTTTCAATGGCATCACGAGTTTCTGTCTGCGATTTATTGTTGGTATTCGAGGAAATGTCAGCATCCTTTACTGGCGAAACAACAGAGGGAGAATCAACTTGTGATACAGGCTTAGATACAACATGTGGCAAAGTTTTCGGGGAGTTAGACTTTGATTCCACCTGTGTTTCTGAATGCCCAGTATCATCATGTGATACAGATGGTGGTAAATTAGTCTGAGATACTGGCTGATTGGTCAAGGCTGTATCTGTCTCTACATTGCCATGGCTGCCAGCCCCTGGCTGTGGTGGGGAGCTTACAGGATATGACATAGATTGTGGTGCTCTCGTTGGAGAAAGTGTCTGTACAGAGTTAAAAGATGTCAATGGGGGGAGATCGGGAAGTGTTATATCCATTTCCTCAGACGAGATTTCCATCTCGAGTTGTTTCATGAGGTCAGCCAACTTCTGAGCTTTCCGCAGTTCGTTCTTGTGGATGATGGTATATAAGTGATCTGTCAGTTGGTCCTTTTGTTCCGCTGTTTTAAACAGGTGCATTTTGGCTTCTACAAATTCTTTCTCAGCCTTGTTGTACCTTTTCCTGAATGAATGAAATTATAAGAATGAAAAAATAATTTGTAAGGAGCAGGATCATGATGATCAGGTTTAAGACCCGATACATTTTCTGAAAAACTTCATATCATTATACTGCCTTTGTCTGTAGCCTTGGCTATAACTTACCTAAGATATTCTGGAAATATAGTGACCTTGATAATTTGATCCCGAACATAAATTTGGATTCTCTGGTGGATACACACAGGAATCTCTCCTCAAGTTTGATACTGTTGATAAAATTGGTGAAGCATTGGCTCAGTATATTTTGCAGACTATGCTAAATTCAGCTTTGCTACGGTAATTCCCCTAATAATTCGATCACCGAAAGTGCAGCAAAATGGCTTTTATCTGGAAATATTCTTGATGACACCAGCTACAAAGTGTCCCATTCTGTCATTATATGACTGTTCTCCAATTTGAATGAAGAATGGGAATGTTACTTTTTCTCTGTGTATGAATAACAGAGTTGAAAAATGAACTTCCTGTGATTGAATTATTAGGGGAATTACCGTATAACATGATCATGACCCTGTGATTTCAAATCAAGATCAATAAGCTTCTTTACCGGAAGATGCGCAACACTTTTGAGTGCTTTGATGAAGAATGATGGAGCTAAACTGAAGATATCACACACATAATGTCGGGAACTACAGATGGAAGGAGGGGTGAAGGATAGAAGAATCATTATCATACGTACTGGGCCTCCATGAAGGAAATGCTGGACTCTTCAATGCGGTCTCGTATAAGGGAGACATCAGCCGTCAGAAGATGGTCCAAGTGACTCAGCTCTTTCTGGATGTGATTCAGTTTACTTGACTCTGCTTTGGCCTTCTTACTCCTGAAGTAAACAAAGATATGTATAAACTATAATTATCCACAAGCAACTTTTGCATTTATACTTCATCTAGGCCTACATATCACGATCTTCTGATATTTAAGAAGGATTTCCAAATCTCTATTCTTTGCCCCCAGCCTTCTTCTGAATTTCGAGTTCTTACCCCAGGTATTAAGAAAAGAAATATTTTCTACCATCATATTCTACCTAGTCAATTTTTGAAAGGGTGAGTGAGTAAATAGGATTTAACGTCACATTTAACATTATTTCAGTCATATCGTGATGAACCAACTAAGCACCATCCAGCCAAGTTGTGTTTCTGCTGCTTATGGAACCAGACACCCTCCATACCAACATGGGCATGTTATCGCAACGTAGATAACAAACTTGACAGGTATATGATAGTGTACAGGCCATAGTCATTTGATGAATAATCTTACCTTTCAGCAATGGTCTTTGATAACAGATCTTTCCTTTGCTTGTTCAGCTCTTCCATCATTTTCTGCTGCTGCTGATATTGTTCAAGTTTGTTGAGCTCATTGCTGAATAAAACAAACTTATAATTAGATTCTGATTTTTCTGATTCCGATAACCAGAGTTATAAGATAAGACAGAGTTTCAAGTATCTCTAGATATTCATAGACGTATCCAGGAAGGTTTTGCTACCAGTATACCGGTATGAGCGCCCATATTCTCGCACCAAATGAAGGAAAATATTTAAAACAAAACATGCTGCAAATTCAGAGAACAACATTAGCATGGTGAGAAATCCTGAATTTATTGATGTGAATCACTGTACTGATGTATTTCGTTTTGCCATAAATATTAACACCAGATAGTACTGCTGCAGAATGACAGGTGAAGGAGTGTCAATAAGAATGAGAGCAGTTCTCCTGCACAGTTATGCTGCTTCCACATTTGATTGCCATGTGCGAGTCAACGGCATCGGAGATTCTGAGGTTTGTGTGCAGCAGCAACAACAACAACATCAAATTTACGCATGACAACTACAACGTTAGGCTTATGTGACCGATGTCCCCAAAAAATCTCTGGATACGTCCCTGATATTCTAGATATTTGTTCTTTAAAACTATATAGGATCTTATAAAGCTAACTTTGAGGTCATTACACAGTGACATTGCCTCATTGATGTACTTCAAAACAGACCAATCACAACTTCTATTGTACTTCTGTCTTGACAACTACATCAGGCCATGGCTTCAAATTTAATAGAAATGATGATGTGATACTAGTTCTACCATTCTAAGGGTCACTGGTCATAACTAGCTTTAATCTGGCTACATAAGATCCTATAGTAATGAGAGTGGAAATGTGGTCATCTGGTTTTCATCCACTGTTCAGTGGAGTTCAAGTTCAACATGGCATAGTTTAACAATAAAGGGTACCTGTAAACACTGTCATTAAATAAGTGCATTGTTTTCATTGAGATACTTGCACACCTGCACTATTTGCACACCTGCACATACCTCATCACCTGGGTTCTGCTCAACTCCATGGAAAAAATTTCCTTTTCAACTTTGTCTTTCTCCACTTCATTTCCACTTTTCACTCTGACATTCCCATTTTTATCTGCCTGGTTCCCTACCATTTCTTGGTTTTCTCCACTTCTGTGGGAAGAATTATTCATGGGTTCCTTTGCTCTCGCATCTTCATTATTGTTTCCTTCTTGATGATGCTTCTGCGATGGTGGCAGTGGTTGAGCGAGTTTTTGTTCAGGGGAAATAACTCCATGACCAGGAATAGCGGGTCTTCCTTTATTCTGCAGGGGAATCCCCTTACGTGGTTGGCCTGGTTTCGGCTTACCCAGGTTGGCTTGTCTCCGTGCAGCTGTTCCAAGTCCTAACCACCAATAGAAATGCAGGGAAATTTCTGAACAGTTTCATATAACATATTAAATGTATGGGTACATCAACTATTTATGGCTGAAAATCTCAAAAGCAGAATTCTCGTAATATATATACTGTATATATAGAGAGATATATATATATATGTATATTGTGTAAATAACTGCTAAATATCTTCAAACTAAATATATCCGAAGTCTCTTCAATCATACAGAATAGTCTGACATATCACCAGAAACCAGAACAAATTTCTTTCTCCAGAGATCAACTATTTTAAATTAGTGTTGCAATCTAAATTCATATAATTTAAAACATTGAGTCTTATTTACAGGCTCTCCCAAATTCTGTTGGCCAATTCTTTTGCGAATATCATCTGGCATACTCACCATCCCCAGCAATATTAGTTTGTACTTTCAGCTTTTTCAAGTCTTCATCAGTAAAACCGGCCCAGCCTGCCATGGCCATGAGCGAACAGTAACACAATCAGTGAGATTCCATGAAATCTAGAAATATCTGCAACATGGAAAGGGAAGTTCTCAACATGATCATAGCATATTCAGACAGAGGAAAATTAAAGTATAACTACAATACTTTTGCAAATTTACATCATAATCAAAATAATCAAGATTTATACCCTGCTTCTCGTTTTCAACCTTTAATTTTTTTTGTTAATTGGTTTGATCTGTTTCGCTCTAAATTTGATTTGGTCAGTTTTATGCCACTGCACAGTTGGTTCGATTCAGTTTTCGGTATTTTCTTCAATTTGAGTATTTCTTCAAATTTATCACCATTCCTAATGATTTTATATTGTTTCATCCTTTAAAATAATAGGCTATTGGGTTTTCGTCAAATCCTGAATATAGCCTATTATAGGCCTACATGTATTTAGTCAAACTTGGAGCGTGTTTTCAAATGAAATGAATTTCACCACCGGTGGTAAAAAAGTGACTTGTATGAATCCCTGCTATAACTGTGTAACCACCGGCACAGAAAACAATAGTTTGTAACATAAAACCAATTAAACTTGTTACATGTGCTCAATACAAAATAAAATACAAGATCCCAACCATGCATGATGCAAACCAGCTCATGTTGAAAACTGGCCATCTGACAATGTAAACATGTAACTTGGATGCCACGTTCAAGTTGAAGTAAACGTTAGATCTAGGAATAAAAGTTACAAAATTAACATATTACTAATGTTTTAAAACATCGTCACTCCTTTTACCTGTTCAACAAAGATTCACGAGCCTCTGTCTCGTTTTGTTGTTGTTTTATAAAAGAATCAACAAACTCTCCCAACCCTCGGTCCACGTTGGCTGTCTGACAAGGTCGCGGTCAGGCTGTTTGGCCAAGGTCAAGGTCACAAAGTCATGTGATTTGTAGCGGGAAGCAGACGAACTTTCAAGAGATGTCATAAAGATCCTGATGTAAAATGTGCTTTTTAACACCCAATTTCGATTAACCCGGTTTGCTGAGAACTGGAGAAAATCCTTGAAAGTGTACGGTATGATTACAGAGCTTTTTTAACAGAAGCACATTGTTCACCATAGCCATACTCCACAGGCATTTGATAAAGGTCAGTACTAATGGATTGGATGGGTTGTCATCAGTCACCAATTTGTCTTTGTAATGATTAAAATGATATGTATGTGTAGTGTACTCGCCCTTCTCATGCTGTTATATATACCCCATATACTAGTAACATGGAGTCAGTATGGATGGATAAGATAAGATAAGATAAGATAACTTTATTGACACTAAAACACAGTCACATGGCTGGTTATATGGTCATTTGGCACAAAAGGACGAAAATACAACTGTCAGTGTGAAACAATAATATTTAACAAACAGGTTGAAGTATGTAATACCGTATATACGTATAGCAGTTACCAGTTGGACTAGCTGAAGTATAGATAGGCCTATACACATATTTCCAAGGAACTAATAAGTTTCAGTCTTCCGCAAGTTCTCACATAGTATCAGGTATTTGGCAGTGAGGGTCAAAATAGATTTGGAGATACTCCCAAGTACCAATTTAATCTTTTCGGTTTTCTGTAACTTTGAGAAGTATGGAAACATTTTCTGTATTGTATTGATGAATGGCACTCGTATATCCTTATAGCTTTGACATTCAAATAAGACATGGTATTCATCCTCGATAGATTGACATGAACAATGTGTACACAAGCGCTCAGTTCTAGTTATATTCTTGTATCGGCCAATTTCTATTTCTAATTTATGTGCACTAATTCTGTAGCGGCAGAGAACACTTCTTAATTCCTTGGAAACGACAAGATCCACATAACTGGCACGGTTAAACGAAGAAGTCATTAAAGCCAGAACTGTAAGTTTATCAGACGAGTGGATAGCAGATAGTATATCCTGCATTGCAATATCCTTAAGTCTACGAATTATGATTTCTATATCACATTTCGTAATATGGGACTGGTTAACATGTATCCAAGTCCACACGAGTCTAAAAGCATACGTATATAGGCAGCCCAGCCACTACTGCTCGATGTATTAGTGTACACTTCGATCACCAAAGAGCCCGGATTATCGAAGATAATTACAGTTAGTTATTCATTTGATAAATGAATCACAATTGACCTTTATGTGGGTGTAGTAACAAATAAAACTTTATATACTCAATATTGTCAGTCATAATGTTATATATACCCCATTCTTCTGCGACCTTAGTTGGTGGGGTCCATATGTAGATACATAACTACCACGGATAATTAGGATATTACTGATATACCCATCTTATACTGACCCTTATCAAATGCCTGTGCCATACTCGTTCAAAATTTAGAAGTCGGTTGCAACCGACAGCCAGCTAGGACGCAAAGGGGCGTGACTGTAGTAGCGTGACTGTAGATCTACTGCGAACTGAGACACCGTTCCATAAGCCAAGTTGTTGTTGTTGTTCCGGACGTCCCTCCTTTCAGACTAGGAGCACCCTCTTACAGAGGTATTTAGAAGCTTGCAGTAACCCCGCCGCTTACTAGGGTGGTCGAGAAAGGGTCAGTAGCAGTCGAGGTCCCGTGCTGTGCAGTAACTTATTTACAGTGCATTGGCACCTCCGAATGCTAGACACTTCCCCCCAAACCATTTCCCCCCCGACATTTCCCCCCCCCAAAATTTTGAGTCACTTCCCCCCCCCAGTTTTGCCATTTCCCCCCCTAAAAAATATGATATTCTATGGAACACATATGCATACTCAGCATTAGTGTCAAGTAATTTGGTAGTGTTCTCAAGAGGAAATACAGAAGAAGAAGACAAACACAGTTGGGCAATTCCACGATATCGCGGACAAAACTTGCAAAAATAAATATCAGCTGTGAGCAAAATGATGCATTTAGCATTATGGCTAGATCCCTCAAGGTTGACAATTTAGTGCTGATATACTCATTTACTGCTTCATTTAATAAATTAGGCAATTTTAATGACTACCAAATTTTTCAACCCTTTAAATGTACAAATTACTGATATTTCCCTGTTGATTTAGGATTCATCTGGTTACAGCCAGCTGAACCAAAGTGATTTTATACTTTTTATGGAAGAAGTGTCTTTCTAAAACTGGTGGTTGAAAGAGCATTTCTGCAATGCTAGCAGAAATGGAGGAGACAAGATTTGGTGTTGAGTTATTGTAACATGAGTTACCGAAAAGTGACAGTTTTTAGTTTTCAAAGGAAATTATTGAAGTTGTTGGCTGCTCAGTTAATTTTCTCTGCCTTTGATACACACTGAAAGAAATTATAGCAGTGGAATTAATATTTCATCATGCATCATAATTTATGAAGCTGCTGAACTTCGTAACATGAGTTACTTTGTAACATGAGTTACCAAAATGGGGTCCTGTAACATGAGTTACCATCATTTTATTTCCACCGAGCTAAACATGTGGTAACTCATGTTACAGTTTGTCCAAATGAAAGAAGGAACAATTAAGTCTCCTGGAACATGTTTCTCTCGTGTCAAAAAAGTGTCTCAAACAACATGAAGAATGTAATTAAATAACTGTATAAAATTTGAAATTCATCAACATGATTAGTGGTCAATTCAGTGTGAAATTCAAGAAATTTAAATATTATCTGATTATAAATGTTCTGAAGGCTACATGTATTTCTTATCAAACTTCTCTGTGACTGTGAACTGATTAGTGGCCATGGTTATTTGCTACATCAGGTTGATTCAAGTCTGGATCATCCGCTCTCTATAGTAGAATATCTCGTCCCGAAGAAATGGCCATTTCCAATGATTCTCAGCAGTCTCCATCGCCAAAACTATTTAATATTCTCCATGCCAAGAGCGGTAACCACACTGAGGAAACGGTCTCTGCCATACTCATAGACATACCAGTCCCCTAATTGGAGAATCAACAGGATTAGCAGTGATTTGGTATTCTACAGGAGCATTAACCCTTGACTGGATGAATGAGACTATTGGTCCATCCATAATAAGATCTTTTTTTTTTTTGCACATTTCAATGGTTTTATTTGGGTGAAGACCCTTTATCTCGTCAGTTTATAATTTTTCTTATCTGGACCATATCTCACTATTTGATGAACATCTTCAAAACTTGCACGGAAGATGCTTAGAACCATACAGCTGTGCTCTGTCAGATTTCCTTTCTGCGTTTCAATGAATTTTCACAGAGTTATGGCCCTTTATTTTGTTAGTAATTTCTAGTCCAGACCATATCTCGCTTACTATACATTGTACATGTAGATGTGCACTGTTGGCTTTTTATGCGTTTCGATGAATTTCCAAAGAGTTATGGCCCTTTATCCCATCAATCAATAATTTCTTGTCGAGACCAGATCTGGCTTACTATTTGATGAACAACTTCGAACCTTACATGGAAGATGCTTGTAGTACTGTACAGATGTGCATTTATTCAGGAGTTGTGGGTAATTGCAAGCAGAGGCACCTAGATTGTTCAGAGTTATCTCCCGTTGCATCAGTTGTTTAGAACAGGGACAATACACAGTCCAGACAGTGTGCTAAAAGAAAAGACTTTTAATTCTCAGATTAATTGATTAGTATTCAGAGGGTTTTCGGAGAAACACTGTACACTCCGAGGGCATGTCCGTTTACTGTAACATGAGTTACCGAACTTTGCAATAAGATTAATTCAATATTATTGATAACATACTGCTGTGTTTGTGTGGAAAACAAAGCTACCAGTTAACATTACTACATTGAAAAATAGGAAGGATCTGGATGCAAATCATAGTATTAAAATTCCAGGGTAAACATGAAGGTTATGGCTAAAGTGTAACGTGAGTTACTGTGGAATTGCCCAGTTGTTGAATCGTAATATGCACCTTCTATTTATTGCTATGCCATCCCTCACAGTCGTTGTTAGTGCGTGTTGCTAGCTCGAATTTTGTCTGTGTCGCAGATGTGTGCGATGGGTATTTCGTGTTCTTGGAAAAGGTTATTTACGGTGTAGCCGAGGGGGCGGAGTCTTTTTCCCAGTCTTTCTTTAGATATTCATATTCACTTTTATCTTCAAAAATTTATGGCATTTTTGCGACATCTTATATAAGTATTGACCCAGGAGAAGTGTTAAACTGCTTTGTTAAAGGTGGGAAATTAACTAGTCTTCAATTTCAAAAAAAAAAAAAAAATCAATCAAGCCACAAAACCGTTAATGTTGGTGTTGGTGCATGCTAATCTGCAAATGTCTGATCAATGATCAATTGTCTTACAAAGACAAGCAAATAAAGTAATATTTGTTCTCTCTATATGAGCACTTCAAAGAAATTGCCTCACAAAAGAACATTGTTGTTGTTGTTTATCTGTAAATCCACTCTTATTTTTTTTCACTGATGCTACAAGAAAAAATCACATGGTGCTATATTCCCAAAATGCTGTTTGTTCTCTTATGCTTGAGAAAGTAGACGGCGGGCGGTGTTCGATCGATCAATACGTGTTGTCAGACTCATTGATGCAGAGTAGGGCAAAAAAACAAAAAAGAAAAAAAAACAAACAAAAAAAGAAATAGAAAAAAAAGAAAAGAGACATACAATATACAGTGGTAAGGTAGATAGAAATACTATGTACATTATAAACTGGAGAAACAGGGTATGTTATTTACAATCCTTGTACGGGTGGCACAGCTGATGCGACTAATTTAAATACATGTTCTAGGGAGGGTAGGTCTTTCCCAGGTAGTCACAGAATCTCCTACTATCTTAGAATTGTGCTCCCTTGAGAGGACCTCACTGTGCCCACTTAGCACCTGTAGGTTGATCTCCCCCACAATAGATCCTTTCTCCCTGTTGGAAAGACACAGAGTCTGATTCACTATGTCCATCAGAGAATCACGTTCTTCCTCAAATCTCGAGCACTGGAAGACATAATAATGTACTGTCTCAGGCACATTGCAGACACTGCAGTCTGCTGACGTTAAGTTGGTGTTCAGCTTCACCTGATGATGTTTCAGTTTGGTATGACCACTGAGGATCTGGTTCAGGCAGCTTTGTTCTCTTCCTCTGTGTTTATGGAAAAACTTTCTGGTGTTGGTCTTCTTGATCACAGCCTGTACACAGCTGACCTTTGTGGAGTTTTCCAACCGCCGTTGCCATCCTCATGTGTCGAAACACTGAGGATTTATCATTTGCGAATTCTGATTGCATAGACTGAGCCTCTACTGCTGCAGTTTTAGCATACTCATCAGCAATCTCGTTGCCTCTTATACCACGGTGACCTGGGCACCAGTGGCATCGGACTCTTGCTCCGCGTCTCAAAATGGTTCTAGCTGATGCTCTAATAGCACTAATATCCTCTGCTCTGTTGCCTGGAATGTCTGAAGCAAAGCTAGACACAATAGCAGACTGGCAGTCTGTGAAGATGTTTACATCTGCCTCCGCGGTAGTGCCTGCTACGTATTCTAGACCTAGTCGGATACCTACCACCTCCCCAACATAATTATTGTCCACCTTGGCAACGGCTTTCTTGAGACATATGGGAGCAGATTTGAGACCCTTGAGGAATACAATGGCTGATGCCCCTACTGGGCCTGGGTTGCCTAGTGCTGACCCATCTGTGAAAATGACTACCCCATCATTCTCCAACAGTTTTAATTTCTGCCTAACAATGTGCTCCTGGTCTACTTTGCTGTTGCTGAACTCCTGACTGACTGAGCACTCCCTGAATAACTGTAACCCGTTATCCCTATACTGATAGTTTTTCCCCACCCGTTCTGGGGACACACCAAACTCTCTCAACCTGCAGAGCAAAGCAGAGAAAAGAGATGGATATCTTTCCCTCTGGGCCCTGTCAATGTGCGACTGCAGCTCTTGCACTATGGGGTCAATGCCGCTACGTGCGAGAATTCTCGTCATTTCTTCTGCTTGTCTCAGCCTGAGGTGAATGTCGACTGGTGTACAATTAGTCAGGACTTCCAGTGTTTCTGTGGATGTGGAATTGAGACATCCAGTCGCTTTTAGAAGAGCTAGTCTGTGCACCTTCTCAAAGTCTCCACATGCTTCCTTACCTGAAGCTGCCACCACAGCAATACCATACTCTAAACGGGGCAAGACCAATGTTTTGTACAGATTAACGAAGTTGGGGGTTGAACATCTAGATTTAGCTCGAGCAAAGTCAGATAAGGATCTAAGGGCACCAAAAGCTGCTGACTGCCTGGCATTGGAATGCTCAGTGAATTTGAGATGGTCATCCAATACAACACCAAGAAGTTTTTTAGAGCGTACCATGTTAATTTTTCCCCCTTTCAGGGCTAAGGTGACTTCTTTCCTTACCAGGTTTGGTGGAGCGAACAATAACCCGCAGGTTTTGTTCGCTGACATGACCATGTTCCAGTCACTACACCAAGTTTTGCCTACTGTGTCTATCTCCCTGTTTACCTCATCTACCAGAATATCTAAGTTAGGACCACTTCTCAGGATGGTGTTATCATCTGCATACTCTGTGTGGTCAGTCCTTTCGTAGCATCTGAAGTGTACACATTGCACAGAGTGGGAGAGAGCACAGACCCCTGTGGGATACCCAGTTTGGACGGAAGCCATCCAGTGGACGCCTCATTGACAGTGAACTTGGACTGTCGTTCACTAAGAAATTCTGAGATATAACACAGTAACCTGCCTCTTATACCCATGTTATACAGCTTGCATATCAACCCCGCTCTCCAAACACGCTCAAAGCAGCTGTCAAAATCCATAATCACCAGAATGGCATATTCTCCCCTATTCCAAGCCTCATATATTTTTTGGACCAGGCGAATGAGTGCATGTGTGCTTGATCTAAACTTTCTATATGACTCATTAGTGTCTGGAAGAGAGCCATCGCACTCCAATCTCCAGATGAGGCGTCTCTGAACCACCCTCTCCATGAGCTTACCCAAGACACTCTCCAGGGTGATAGGTCTATATGCCTTAACAGAATGGTAGTTGTCTTTACCAGGCTTTGGGAGCAGGACCTTGGGGTCCTGTTTAAAGGCAATGGGTAACTTTCCCGAGCTCCAAAATAGCTGCAATATTTTGGTCAGGGTTAGTGCTAACTCTATCCCCCCTTTCTTTATCATAATTGAGAAAATCTTCTCCTCGGGACTAGGTGAGGAGTGCAAGGGGGTAGCTTCTATCGCTAGCTGAACTTCTTCAAGAGTAAGGTCGGTGTTCTCAGATGACAGCTGAGCAGGGGCATCCATCTTATCTAAATCCTTGGATTCTTCTTGGACCAGCCAAGCACCTAGTTCTTCTATGGTGCTATGGTATTGTTCTGAACTTCTAAGTTCTCTGAGCCATAAACCCCTACCATCTCTTGTAGGATGTCTGTATCCTTCAGTCTTCAGCTGCAAGAGATCCATCAGCCCTTTCAATTGGCTGTATTATGTTCTTAACTTTTGGATTGATAGTTTTGTTGACAACTGGCCAAAATTTCTGTGGATCCTCTGAGTTGAGTTGGTCAATGAGGCTTTTCCAGTGTTCCTCTATCGCCTTGTCTACTGCTTCTTTAAACTCTTGTTTGGCTTTCTGTACAAAATTGTGTGGTTCATTCCTATACCTGAATCTTTTCTTCCTGGCTCTAAGATTGTTTGCTTTGGCGCCTACATCTGCATTCCACCAGCTTTTGCTGTGTGGACATATAGTTTTGCGCTTAATGTTCTTATCAGCTAGTTCCAACAGGGTATGGCGAAATTCAGTATACACCGTCTCTACATCTTTCTCCGTGTCAGATAGAGCCGAGAGCCATTCGCTGAAGACGATGTTTGTCTCGGTTTCCCAATTAGCCCAGTCTGTATTCCGAAAATCCCACTTGCTTTCCCGGAAATTTGTTTGCCGATGACCAATCCTGAAAGTTATCAGTCTATGGTCTGTAGCCAAAAAGACCTCTTCTCTGACCGCCCATTCTGAAATATCACTATCTATTCCTCCCTGTACCATGGTAAGGTCTATTATGGAGCTGTCCCTTGTTGGTCTGCTATTGTTGACTATATGTAGATTGTGTTTGTGCAAAATGTCCAGGAGTAATGGTCCGAGAAGGTTAACTTTCTTGTTAAACCAGTAGGGGTGCTTGGCATTAAAATCTCCTGTAATGATGAGAGTGTGAGGTTCCCTACTAACTCTATCTAATTGTGTCGAAAAGGCTGCCATAGCTCTAATGTCCTCCGGTGGAATGTAAACTGATCCAATGAGGTAGGAATGCCCATTCGTGTAGACGTTGGTCCACACCGCCTCAAGATCACCTCTTACTAGGTATGTGCGTTTGACACTCTTGAAATCCTTACGGACCAAGATGGCACTTCCCCCGCCTTGCCTATATGGTCGCGTCCATTTGTTCACATGCCAGTACTTCAGAGAGCTACTAAGGTTCCAATTCGGTTGCCAAATTTCAGTGAGACATAACACATCGATACTTTGTTTTTTGACTACCTGTTCCATTAAAGGAAATGATGTATTAAGTGACCGGATATTTGCCTGTCCTACCTTCATGATGAATATTTCCTAAGAATAATATAACATAGATGAGAAAACTAAACCTGACAGCTAGAGACCTAGAACATTTTTTCTTTTCTAAGCTTATTTACAGACATTTAACTAATCTATGTGTTTAACCTATCTATGTGTTTATCTCAGGCTAAGCGTGAAAGTACAGTAGTGCCTAATACCAGTCTCTAGAGGAGAGCTTGTGGCTCAAGGTCCTGTAGAACTGGCATGCCTTGCTGAATGCGGCATGCGCCCCTTCACAATTTGCACACTAATTGTCCACTGTGTGGACGCTCACACTTGCCGTTGTGATCAGTCCCACAGTTTTCACATCTGTGCTCTAGATCACAGTTAGCTGCTATGTGTCCGAAATTTTGACAATTAAAGCATCTCGTAGGGAGGGTTCTTTTTGTGACATATGCTTCAACTTTGCCTACTGACTTTCCCAGGACTGGTGAACTAGCGAGGATAGCTGCCAAATCCTGCTGGGAGGCACAGTCTACCACTATAACTGGCAATGGTCTGTGACTATCTCTATAATGTAGTCTTCGAACAGATAAACCTCCAGAAAGTTGAAGCTGTTTGGATATGGAATCCTCCAGCTCTGTCACACTGAGATATTTCGGAACATTTTTAATTACACATCTACATGTGGATGCTAATGATTTGTTGTGTGTCCGAATGTTTTTTCCTTGACCCCCAAAACTATCATCTGAACATTGCCAGAACATTATGGTTGTTGGGATTAATCACTGAACATTTAGATAGGCCTACAGCCTTACCTTTGAACACGAATTTCTCACAACATGACTCACATGTAAAATGTAACAATATATCTCAAATAACAAAATTATTTGTTATACAATAAACTGAAGGTTCATATTATTTGACAAGTAATGCCGGGTATGCATATGTGTACCATAGAATATCATATTTTTTTAGGGGGGGAAATGGCAAAACTGGGGGGGAAGTGACTCAAAATTTTGGGGGGGGAAATGGTTTTTTGGGGGGGAAGTGACTGGGGGGGGGAAGTGTCCTGCACCCGGCACCTCCTGACTGTACATATAGACCCGTCCCTTTTTCTGACCAGGTGTGTGCGATGTACTACTGTGAGTGGATTTATATAGCGGTCACTGAAAGACACCCAGGTACTTTATTCCCAAGTGCCTCCGCTGGCGAAGGTCTAGCGTAGCAACTAGTTCCACCATCAGTCCATATTACCCTGGACACCGAATCAGTCCAGCGCCTTGTGAATAGGCGAGTATATACGTAAGCGGTCACTGGCGAGGCGCGAACCCACGCCAGCTGTAGCACTCCGGGTCAGAGTCAGACACTCTAACCATTCGGCCACAACACGCTGCCAAGTTGACATGGCTTCGTTCGTTCCCTTACTACAGGAACGAACGAAGCCATGTCAACTTGGCTATCACGCTCGCTGAGATGTTGTGTTTTGTGCAGCCTTGAATGTACGTGACCGACCTCTGGTCCTGCGACTTCTTTCCGTGCCAAACTGGAAATGGCCGGAAGTAATGGTGTCATGATGCGCAGTCGCCACAAATTAAAATCACAAAGTCAAAATTATGCGCATATATGTAATGTTTATTCATCTGAAATAATTTCCCTTATGACAAAAACATGACCGTATGACTGATTTGTGCCGAGCTACGGGACTTTGAAAATAGACCTGTCATTTCTCTATCTATACTTTCTAGTTTTATGCTAACTTTCGCATTCCCAAAGATGACCCCAAAATGCGAGCGAGTTGATATCACTATAGGGAATCGGAAAATCTATTGTTCTTACGAGTAGCGTAAACCGTTCGTGCAAAATTGGCGATTGAAAATATATATTTCTTCATTTGAAATACATGGTGGCTTCTTCCAAAATATGAAAATCGCACATTTTTACTGTAAAAAAAATAAAAATAAAATAAAATAAAATATAATAAAATAAATAAATAAAAACACACACACTTCCCGGGATTTTTTTTTGTTTTACGTCAAAGAGCAAAAACAGATCTATAGTAAACCCTTGAATAAAGTATGTTGTAAATGAAAGAATAGTGTTCCATCACTGTCCAAAAGTATTTTTTATTTATTTTCCGATTTTTTCTTAACCGAATACAACACATTTAATTCAAAATTATTTCAGTAACAGGCTGAGTCAAAAACTAGAAAGCTGCCCTGATCCATTTTACCCCCATGCCCTGATATAGTATATATTTCACCATAGAATTCAGCATATCCTATATTGTTTTAGTTTCTTCTGCTTAGATTCTTATGTGTTCAGTGGAACTTTTATATCTATACAGGTTGTCATATAGAGCTTAGGCGCTTGGCAGCCAAGAGATGGATGGGGAGCTTGTCTGCAACTTCAAGAAGTGTAGAAGACGATTAAACACATTTGCATGGGTAACGTTCAGAAGTTTTGTTCATTTCGCTTGAGGAACTGGGTTTTGATGGATGGTGTGATATAGTGTGCAAGTTTATATATATATATTGATATGCATGTAGTGATAAAAGGAGAGCCTCGGTCCACATGGGCATGGAGCAAGGATCACTTGATGTCATCACCGGAAGTATTTCATAATTCGCAGACTTGGTCCTTATCATTCTCTATTATCACAATCTCTGCCCCCATCACCATCATTATCGTCTACATCATAGCAGTCATCTTCACAGAAATAATCTTCATCCTCCTCGCTATGCATATCGTCGAACATATTAATGCCCATCCCACACTGTTCAATAGATTTATCGTAGATTTACTCTCTAAAAAAAGTTGAGTGAAATGTCACTCAAGTAAGAGTGGTAATTGATCCCATTTGATACTTGAGTGAGATTTTCACTCAACTTGAGTTACTTTTCACTCAACTTGAGTTAAATGCACTCAACTTGAGTGACATTCACTCAAGCATAAGAGTGGAAATTGATTCCACTCAAGTTGAGTGAACTTGAGTGGTTTTTAACTCAAGTTGAGTGAAAAGTAACTCAAGTTTGAGTGAACAGGTACATTTCACTCAGACTTGAGTGGGACAGTTCCCTCAAGTTTTTTTTAGAGAGTAAGCTGTAATGTGCGGAGAATATCCTCGAACTCGTACCATAGTTGATGTTAATAATGTTGAGGAGACCATATGAGTTTACATATGGTTGATATTCCGCTGACGAACAAAGGAAGTGGTGCAATCTAGCGGAAAATAATGTACATTTCGCCTTTACTGCATATGAACGCACATGTGCGATATGAACTCATATGCGCTAAGGTGCAGTAAATGCAGAGCGCACATGTGCGCTCTTGTGTAATAGATGCGCAGTGCACATCGCACATGTGTAGTAAAATGCGCAGTGAACAAGCCTTTGTGATAGTAAGATCACGACTCTCAAGTAAGTAAGGAGCCAGTCAGTATTTTGACAGTGAGGCCCCCTCTTTTTTTAGATCATCGCTCGAAGGAACTTTTCCTGTCCAATGGCAACTTCATCATGCAACAGACAATTCAATTTTTTTGACAGGCATTCACATTAATAATATAGGCATCTAAATCCTTACGATACTCATGGAAATATAGTGTGGTCTTATCAGTGCGTTTGTGTGAAAATTCACAGAGACTTTACTAAATAACATAAAAGACTAGTTAACTAATTTTGATAATCAATCAATTTCATCGATAACAACATCAATACAGTTAGTTAGACAAGATCTGTTAATTGTAACACATACGTGATGAGCTGCTCTGACGTTTAAATGAACAACGTCACCTTAACAATTTAGTAAAGGAGACTCATACTGCGTCATTTCCCAGTGACTGAAGAAAGTTCACCAGTTTCTAGTGTAGTTTACGCATACTTATCACTAAGTAGATGATATACACGTCGGGTAATACAGTATAATTACATAGATACTAATTTGTGCAGTTTGGGCACTCGTTTGATCCAAACAGTTAATGGTGACTGACCGGAAAATCATACGCGTCTATAGTTACACCCCTCAGAGCTCAGTGTGAGCTACGGTACAAGAACCCCCCCCTACTACTTACCCTCAAGACTCTTCTCGCAGAAAGGAGTTTCGCGGGATGTGAATGGTACGGTCATAGATTGTGCAGAAATTATTTCCCCTAAGTGGCGCCACTTTCTTTGGTCGTAAACGGAATATAAAGCCTGTAGCGCATTCATCTCATACACAGACATCAACATTTACATCATGAATGTTGTAAATTGTCTGAGACATTCTCCACACCTTACAACCTACAGACACGTAAATTCAATACACGATAAGTCTATTGAACAGTGTGAAATGTATAGTAATATTTTTCGACGATATGCATAGCAAGGTGGATGAAACATACATTGAGAATGCTAAGGGCAGGCTTAGCGAAACGTCGTGTTTAATAAAGAAGAAGTCGAAATCCAGGAAATCCCAGTGTTCGAGGAGGATGAAGACTATTTCGGTGATGATGATTGCTACCATGAAGATAACGGCGATGATGATAACCATTCACATTGCACTTGTAATCTAATATTTGACATTGCAACTTGATCTTTGACATTTGACCATGTGACCTCATTCCGGTGATTGGGTCACTTCCGATGAACATGCTGCCTGCTCCTTGCTTATGTGGTCCCGAGGCTCTCCTCTTCCACTACTTCGTTCTTGTGATGTTTGGTACATTTCCACAGATCGACATGGAGACTATAGTAATGTCCGCACGTATATGATGTGGTGCGCGTTCTCCAAAACATCAAAGGGATCATTTGAATAATGCCATGTCGAATGATAGTATAGATAATTTTGTACACGATTAACTATTTGTACACCAGTAACTAGTTGTAGACTGATAACTATATGCTGTTCTCTTCTTTCAGGTCACTTCCTGTTCACGTATCCTTGATATTGTTTAATAGTGAAAGTATTTTCGTTGGTAAAGAGACCGATTTGTCGATCAGATTTTGAGCTTTAATGAATCTTGGGTGGTTTTATGTACGCATATCGATAAAGGGATGCACGCCCATAGGATTTCATAGATAATAAATATTGCCTATACCACCCTTTACATCCGACCGTCGCCAGCCGGTGAAACGGTGGTCAGCCGGTGAGACTACTTTCGCAACACCGGTGAAATGGTGTTAGCAATTTATTCATGGGAAATAACAGTCGTCATTTCAATCGTTCGGTTACATATCACAACGCCTTGTACTTAAAGATATCGTACGAACACGCGGAGCGATGCTGTTTTCTAGCGAAGTTTCGTATTCAAACTGTTCTTATCGCTAATTACTGACATTTATCGATACATATTATCATGCGTAATTATTCCCTATTCAATGCTCTTTGCATGTCACCCAAACTTCGATGGACTTAATTGGCGTAAGCAGTGATATTAATTAAAACGTCACACCGTGTGCGTCTGTCCAGGCTACGGTGAACAGCACCAGCATGCTACGCACTTTTCTTGATGCTGTACACCGTAGCCTGGATAGATGCATATGTTATGACTTTTCCCAATAATAACAGTACATACGCGAATTAAATTCATTGAAGTTTGGGTGACATACAAAGAGCATTGAATAAGGAATAATTACTCTTGATAATCTGTACCGATTAGTGTCAGTTATTAGCGATACGAACAACTTCAAAACGAAACTTCGCTCGAAAACAGCATCGCTCTTCGTATTCGTATGATAAGTACAATGCGTTCTGCTACGTAACCGAAAGTTTAAAATGACGACTGTTATTTCCCATGAATGAATATCTATTAATATTGCCCATAACCTCAAAAGACATTCAAACTGCTAACACCACCTCGCCTGTATTGCGAAAATAGCCCCACCGGCTGACCACCGTTTCACCGGCTAGCGACGGTCGGGTGTAGGGGGTGTATACGTTCATTTCAGTAGTATATCTTTTCTTTAATGACGAAACTCAGATATATTTTGCGACGAAGACGGTACAAGAGAGTTCAACAAAATATACACTTGCCCTGCTTGTAAGTGTAACAAATCTTACTCAAAACGATTATTTTTTGCAAACTATGTTATCCGTCTTTTTCACAACCACTGTTAGATATATATTTTTCATGGATAACATGTCTATATTTAAATTCGAGTTGTGTCCAAAGGCAAAATTCTATTCCCGTTATTGCAATACGGAATATTTATTTATAAAGTTTTAAAGATCTTTAGTCGTCTATCATACTTGTTTCAGCGCCCATCCACAATTGCATAACGTATTTAGGGTGAGGTATATCTCATCTTGTATTACACATTACACAAAGGGACCATTTATGAAGGACTACTTGTATGGAAATAACAAGTTTTGTGTATAACTATCCTTTCCCTAGGCGAGACGAGTTTGTCTGGAAAATTTGACATCATTAGAATCGACTTGCAGCCATCGGAACAGTACAAATCTGTAAGTCACTATTATGTACTGTATTAAGAGGATAACCTTATCTTTCTTTAAATAATCAGCGAGGGCGTTGCTAGGGCGGATGGGGGGGGGGGAGGTGGCGTGATCGTTGGGTGAGAACAACTCCACTTCAGCGCCCAACCGTGTGTTATTTTCCTATCCTGGACAGTACAATGCTGAGCTCTCCAATAAATAAGCATATGAAACGACCCCCACCCAAGAAATCCTGGCGACGCCCATGATCATATGTCATGTTGTGGAAATAAATGTTGGTAACCACTCTGTGTTCATTAACTTACGTTTTTTTTCTATTTGTAGATGCATGCAGATTTGTGGGGGAAACCTTGGCAATACCTGATGTCCATTAGAGAATACATATATTACTCTATATGGTTTTCCTCAACAGGTTTAAGTGATATTGAACCTCATCTTGAAAATACCAGATCGCCAGAACCAGATGGATTTTAGAATCTAGGTTCCTCCAAAATTATATACACCCATAATTTCAATAATAACTCGATATTTGTATTGATTTTATTTTGATATAGATGGTGCTTGCTGGTCAGAAGCCCGAAGTTATTATGGAGATTTGTACGAGGGCGCTGTCATTTTGGACATATCAGGTTTGAAAATTATTTGATATCAGTGATTTAAAGAGTTTCAAACTAAAATATAAACTCCCCTCAGCTGTAGTAGTAGTAGTAGTAAGTGTGTCCAGTGTCCAGTAATTTATCAGACGCACTCAATGATATCTTCTGGGTAATATCAAGGATAACTTCCAATTTGAACGGTTCCTTTAAAAGGGCCTGTGGCATTTACCAGAGTAAAGAACAAGTCAATAATTGATTTCTGTAATTCAACACACAAAACAAGTTCTGTACAGGAAAAGTACCAAAATTTTATCGGAATTGCTCGCAGAAAACGTGACGTAAAACATCATCAACGAACGTTCGAAATTGGGATTTTGGTCGTTTTTCTCCTTTTTCGTATCATTCAGTTTGGTAGGGATTGTTTAGTACAAAATACAAAACAAAATGGTATTCTGATGTCATTGCACATTAGATATGGTGATATTAAAAACTTTGGACCAGATAATCAGAATTTTTATGAAAAAGCCACCCTAAAACACATAAAGCCCGATTACAAACGTCCGTCAAGGCTGTTTTACGTAACCTTTCTCTGTGCGCTTTTACCATATAAATATGAGTATTTCTCCCGTAAGCATGTTTGCTGTTCGAAAGGTAACAGCAAGAGGGTTTTTCTTGGATAAACCATCACACCACCGCTCTTGTTCAGCTCTTTTTTTAAATGGTTGGATGGTAATACTCTCGCCTTAGCAGACTTGCCCTATCGAGGCAGACTTGCCAATCAAGGTATTCTCTGTAGAATAAAAAACACATCCCGTTAAGCGAAAATAGAATTTTGAGTCCTTGATGTTTTCTTGACATTAGAGCTGTCAATCTTGTGGATTAAGAATACTGAATAACACGGATTTGATATTTTTGAAACATGATGTCTTGTCAGTATCATTGAAAACTGTTATACGCTTCTCTCCTGAAGGACACTATAGCCAACGTCTATGTATACTATGATTGTTTTTTTTTAATTTGGTCCTAATGCTGTTATGTGAATCACGACTTCGGATTATGGACGCGGAAATTCTTTGAAGGACGACGGCTGAATATTGGATGACGGAATAGACGCTTGTACATGTATTGCCATAAATATTTCATTTTGGAAGACTTGGAGAGACTTTGTAACCAAAGCTGACTCATTTGTGAATTCCAATGATAACTTAGGATACAACTTTATATACACTATTCAAAAGAAATAACGGTAAATGACAGTCGTCTGTCTAAATCGCTTTCAGTATACCTGATTTATGAAAGGAAACTCTCAGTTTGCATCAGCAGGTGTTCTGAACGTATTTGAAGGTTTATTAATCCGAGTTTATTCCGCGGAATTTGAATGACAGCTTTATGTTGAGTGCCCAGGCTTTGCCTCGCTGTCATTCATTCTGTATAAAATTGTGTTTCCAGGCCCACCAAGAGAGGACATATCAAGAATTTGTGGCGACGAAGGCGAAGGAGAAAGTTGCTCAACTGGAACAATACTACGAACAAATCGTTAGTCGGACACAGGCGGAACTTGGTTGTATCCTTGATTCTTTGAAAGTAACTGTAGGCCTACTGTGCCGGTGTGATGGGTAAAAAGGTCCTGGTGATTAGTGTCCCTTTTCCTATCCTTTTCTGTTACAACCAAGGACGGACATTTGTCCCCAATGTGGAGAAAAATGTCATAGCTGGGTTAGAGGCCGGACACTCGTAGCCACCGAACATTCTTAGCCTCCACACAGGGTTAGGAATTGCTTTAATGACATTACTAGCCATGTTCATGTTGATAGCAACTGTTCACCTTTCCCATTGCTTGGTAGAGATATGTCCAGTTTCCATCGTTCTGATGTGCTTTTGTCGTTCCCTCGAGAAATCCTGGCTACGACCCTGTTGATTTGTGATCCAAATGTCTGGCATCAGGCTTGTTTTAAGGGTCTCCGCACTAAATTCTTCTGGACTCCCTTGGCAAAACAATGTATATGCTGAAAAAGAGTGGTTCGGGTCAGTTGAACATGGGTTACGCTGACAATTGTCGAGCTTGCTATCGGTTTTATCATATTCGTGTAAAGCATTCCCGAGTTTGGTTTTTATCATGTTTGTCGTAAAAGAGTGGGGTCATGGTATTAGGCCAGTTGGGCAATTTCCTTTTTTTTTGGAACGCCAAAAGATCGGATGATGAACCATTTGCTATAGGTATTGTGAATCATACCAGGAAATGGACATGTTGACATGAAACGTCCATATCTTCCTTCACAGTAGCGTTTCAGCTTTAAGAGGACAAGTTTCGGGTGAGTATACACTAGTAATACCCAGAATAACTACGATATCAATATTGTTTTTGTGGGTTTTTTTGCGTTAAGAATAATCTGTTACGATTTTGCTAAACAAGAGAGAGTTACTTCTTTCATCATTTCTAGAATCGTCATTAGTTTTAATGTCAAGTTCATATACGAACTCTATAGTTTCAGATCCATCGTCGCTCACCAGAACGTATTTGCTGTTGATTCTTGCTAGATGCATATACATCTGCTAACAATGACCTGATTTTGAAACCGTAATCAGGCGTGAGAGCTTGGTGTAAAAGAGAACCAAGGAATTTATGGTTGTCTTCAATGTAGAAAGTTGACAACCACGTGGTGATTAATGGATGGTCCAACGAGGACGAAGGAACGCTTACATTTTACATAATAATGTTTTAAGAATATAAGCCAAAAGGTTTCATTTCAGGAATGTTTTGTTTCTCAGGTGCCAAGAAGGAGTTGGAAATGACCAAGAAGAAATATAACGAAGTGTCAGAAAAGCTCATGGAAAGGAGCAGACAATATCAAAAGTTGCAGGTCAGTATTTTATCTTCATCTTTTGTCAGTATGGGGCGTTTAATAGTAATGAAACAAGATGCATTCATGGCTGACACCTCCGTTCTCATTTCTATAGTCATGATCAGAATTTTTCCGATACTTTTTGTCATGTTCTGGTCAAAAATTGTATCACCAAAAAACAGTCTATAATTTGCTAAATTAAATGCTAGACATCATAAAAGTCATACATTTATGATTTGTGATTTTTCAGTCGATGTACGATGCCCTTCGTAGGAAATGTATCACCCCATCATCGTTCGAGGCTGATGGCGGCCATGATAATCGACCTGGTTCGGTCATGAGGAACTTGCATAACCACATGCCATTAACCACAGGCGAAGGTAAATTATGTACTAATTAGCCATTTGTCAGATTTTTTCGAATAACAAAATTCTGATACTTTGTAATATACATGCTATTATTTCAATAGCGACTTTTCCGGACTTGCGAAATGTCATTGGTGATAATTAAATCCCATCACTCTTTCAAGCATTGGACTTTTCTATGTTCAGAGTTTAGGGTTTTATTCAACATTTCTTCTTCGAGTAATACCTGTCAGTGAATTGCCCAAGGATCCGGCATCAAAACATCAACTGATTCTGTATAATTGCAGAGTTCCTCATGAGAAAACAAGCTCAGGCCCAGAACGCCCAGTTCACGCCTGGACACAACCATGCACCAAGCGAGAGTAAGTACTCCATATTCGGAACTTAAAGAGCCTGAACGTATTTTCGATCAAAATCTCATCCTTGACAATTTCTTTGTGAATTGACGTGTTTTACAGGAATAATCCATTTTTTGTCGGATGTAACCAACTGTAGGCACCACCAGCGTTGAGGTAAAAAGTTCAGAGTTGTGAGAGATTGACGTTCGAGTTCAGTGACGTTGTAGCGAAGAGTATGAATGGAATGCTTTATTTCACTAATCACAGCGCCCTCTATAAGCAAACAATTAACAATTAATTTTATTTAATCTATCTTTATGACCCCTCTCATTATACATCTGACTATGGTCAACGAGTATTGTTATACAGATTTCAGTGTCTGTCCCACATTAAACCTTGGATATAGTATCCAGTATTGTGTTATATAAAACAAAGCTGACGGACCCTCAAATCTTGGAAATTACTGTTTCTCCCACACATGATGTCCTTATCCACGTATGCCATCTTCAAACTGTTTCTTATCATTACAGAGGAATTCGTTCTAAAGCCGCATTCCACGCCAACTCTTTCGGCATCGGACAGCAACTTATCCAATGTCCACAACAGATTCAATCTAGAGCTGGGAACGCCAACGACCTTACATCAGCGAAGATGATATTTGTGGCCACTGGGGCGGCAGAGAATAAATCGACGTGATTAGGTGTCCAGGTTTAAAGAACGTGACTTGGAGTTAATTACAGTAATTGGTTTAATTCATTTTACTAATATCAATTGTTGAATTGTTGGACACTCTTGAATTATGTAAAATTTGAGTATGTGAGATTTTAAATTGAACTATTAAGGCTGAGTAAGTTATGTAATTTCAACTCGCGCTGCTCATATTTTAACTGCTTGCTCTGTTAAGGTGATTGCACGAGACTATCTTTACAGAGTTGCGTGATTTATAGGAGGCATGTGTTGAATTCCCGTTACTTTGATGTAGATCCAGCCTGGTATGAAAAAAATCTCGATAATATTCGAAAAATGTTATTATTGTTCATTTATTTGTAGTCTAAAGGTAATATTTCTCCCAACATCGACATAAACAGATCCTTGTTACAATATAAATTCATTGGGTTCTTGAGGATAAACGTATAAACCTGGACAGATAAAGTCGTCAGATCCGACAGCTAGTATGCAGCTGTAGTCTGTAGAGAATTTTCGCGTCAATTATCCAGAGATTTTTTTCGTTGAATCTATTAGCACCAAATTGTAAATGGGCACCTTTAAACTTTTAATATTAAAGCGAGAGATAGTTCTTTGCCACACATATACGGTCAACAACTTTCTATATGATACTAGCAAGAAATTGTATTTAAAAATTTTAAATCCTAAGCAATTGTTATATTGTATCTCGGTCACTCCTGGGTCGTGACTGTTTATTTGAAAGCTATGGAGATATGAAATGCTCAGTGTTCTGTTACTCCACAGATTCTATAGGAATTATCCGAAGCAAGAAGATCGTCCATATAAGTCCGTGTAACAATTGTAAAATTGAAAGTAGAAAGTTGGAAAGCTCTACATCACTCCCGTATTCGAGCTTTCTATCTCACAGAAATGAAAGATGTCACCCTTTGCCATTTACGACATGCGGTTTTATTTTGGGTCCGGTACGGTACAAGGGGAGAAGATGCATATCGCGCAGATTCGGAGAAATGAAGCTATAACTTAAAATAAGTATCGCTCTCGTATTCCTGTTTGTCATAAATTCATTTTGGAAAGCTGAAATATGGGAGCGGAGTCGAGCTTTCCATCTATTTACTTTCAATTTTGTGAGATGGAAAGCTCGAACACGGGAGCGATGTAGAGCTTTCCATCTTGCTACTTTCAATTTTGCAAGTAAGAAGATAGAAAACTCGACACCTCTCCCGTCTGCCAGCTTTTCTAATTCCGCTTAAGCCGGTGCTAGGGGCCGTGTGGATACTTCATAGTCTCCACATCAACAGCTGCAATAAAAGTGCGGCTGAGATACTAAGGCTACGCCCGAGAATCCACCGTATTCCCGGGTCTGAATGTTAGGTGTCGACGAATACTTCCCTGTAGAGTCATATGGTAGCTTTTTAGTCGCCAGACGTCGTCAATTTTTCCCCACCTCTTGCATATCGCTCCAATTCTATCTTCCTACTTTCAATCCCAGGAAAGGGAAATCTGAATTGTCAAGTGTTACACTTACCTGTATAGCGTTTGGCGAATGAGAAGGAACCGAGACTTTGAAATGATATATTTTTATACTAATTCGTGCATATAGTTGTATTCATGAATGAACATAAATGAACATATTGTAGATCTCCCAAAAGGGCTATACAAATTTTAGCCATTGGAACACTTTATAGTGTTGGTATATAGTTAGTATAAATTTCGCATATGTATTTAATAATGATACATTCAAACGGCTTGAATTGTCCCTTGAATAATGTAATAGATCCGAGGAATGCTTTGTGGGTTCTGACATTTATATTGGGGATCGATTTTCTTGAACCTCGAGATTACCGTATTGATCTAAGGTGGCCAATCAGGCTCAGATAAGAAAAAATAATTGTATAGACAGTCGAGTGGATGCTTGTCGGTACGGTATGCACCCTTCCACATCGAGTTCTTTTGTTCGTTTTCATTATCCACATAACGTACAATAAACTCACTTCCTGTAGAGCTCTTGTCAATAAGATGCTGAGAAGTTTGGTAACCAGCTAAGACTATTTAACCAACTGAAGTGTCCGGTACAGTTTTGGTACAGTATATCGGCTTGAGTTATCGAAAGCTCTATTCATGGATGATGACACTGTAACACTGACCTATATGGAAAATGGGATATATTGACAAAATCATGTTTCGATCATGTCTGGATTGTTGGAGTGGTCAATAGTTGGCTTCTTTTTACAAGCATTTTTGACTTGACATGTACACACATTTATTATTGGCGATAGTTTCGAAATATCTTGTCATTATTGGCTAGGAAACGTTGGACTGACCAAAGCTGACTAGTAATATACTGATAATGTCGGAAACGACGAACCCATGCTTTCAACAGTTGATTTTGATCATAATGTAGGCTGATGGATTCGCATTCTCTTTGGTGTGGATTAGCTTATAACATTATACATATAAATTGAAATAACATATTTTGTATCGCCGATGTATTCAAATTTTATTGAAAATGAACTTGTAAATAGAATGTTGCGCACAGACGTTTTAAAAGTGTGACCAACTTCAGCTACAAATTTTTTAAGATGAGACGACCTCGAGTAATAATAGTAAATTGACGAATCACTCAATGATATTATGATGATGATAACTTCGAATGCTGGGATATATTTCTTTCCATTTCTTAGATACCACATTATAGGCTATATCGAATATGAATACAAAGAAAATCTTAACATCAAACAATACTTGGAGACAAAAAAGAAGATGTAAATACAAAAGTGATACAGATTGATAATTATGATTAATATTTCCTGGATTATATGGTGAACAAGATCTGACGTTTGACAGTCAATTTCAAGATACACATGTAGTTCAGTGGGTATTGGCCGGAGCACACATTCAGGATTCTGCCGCAAGCGAACCCCCCCCCAAAAAACCCGGACCAGATCATGAGGAATCGGCTAGGCGTGAGGTAAACTTTTACTCGTGATTTAGTCGCAAGCGATTGAGTGGAACATATTAAGAGGGACTTACACTTATCCGGGTTCAGCCCTATCGACAGTCCCATTGATTAAATTGGGTACACAATACATTTTTTATTTTCCATTTTTCTAGATTGTCAAGTGAGTGAATTGTCATGTCCATGCTCTTAGCCATTTGGAAGAAATCATCAAAAGACTGAGAAAATTTCAGATATAAATTCCTCTTACAGGGATGATCGCGAAGGTGTGCAGTAACTCGATTAAATAAAGCTCCCAAAAGGGCTATACAAATTTATACCAAAGCTGACTAGTATATTGGGGATCGGTGCTAGGGGCCGTGTGGTCATATCATCCAAGTTGCCACATGAACAGGTACAATAAAAGCGTACCTGAGATACAACACATATCACGAATCGTTAGATTCTTGGTATGTGCTTTAGAATAGGTTAACCAGAAGACTATTCTGTGAAGTCATGTGACGCAGTCAGTATGTCGGCACCTCTTCCCACTTCCCTTATATGTGTTGTAATTAGCTAATTATCACATAGTATCGAATTGGTAGCATCGACAAATATTGTCATATGACCAGGTTTTCTTGATTGTTACACCGACATCGTGAAGATGTGCGGCAAACAGTTCCACGAAGTATCTGGCTAAAAGGAGTCTGATTCATTTGCTTCTAACAGATTCGACTATAAGTGTGCACCGGCCTCATGCCTCTTGGGAAGATAAATGCCCCAATCATTATTACCGCACAATGCATTGCCACTGATGTACTCTCTGAAATAATTAGATTGAAATTCAATTATCAGATTGAAATTAGTAACCAATCTTTTAATGGATTAAAAGTATTCAATCTTACAGATTGAAAAATCTAATAGATTGAAAACGATAAAATGAATCTGTTGTAGACAGAAATTTCAATGTTCTAGATTGAAATTTTCAATGGAATAGATGGAATATTCAATCGAACAGATTGGTCACTAATTCAAATCTGATAGATTGATTTTTGAATCTAATTATTTTGGTTTACTTTGCAAAGTATACAAGCTCGAAGACGTAAATAAGGACAATAACAGAAAGCAAATACTTATATAGTGAATGGAGTTGGGGTCGTCATTTGACTGAAATGTCATAGAATGTACATCAACTGTAATACGAAGGCTATAAAAATATAAAATATATATATGAACTGGTAGTATCACTCATGGTACCTTTTATACGATCTAAAAGGTTTACAATGCCAACCCAGGAATCCCGCATTTCAAACTTTCGCTTTGAAGTTCGTACAGTTGTCATCTGAATGTCTTTACACGAGGATGCTTGGAATACAATAAGAAATCTAATGATCCAATAAATTCAGACCACACGATATTAGAAGTCTTTCCCTAAATCTATATGTTCCCTATAAATTCAACTTAACCTATTTGGAAGCCTTTTATAGTTGGTCTGTGGAATTGTTAGGATTTTCTTCTGGTATCTCTTTCATCTGGAAATTGCATGGGTCTTCTAAAAGCAAAGAAAAAACATCGGAGTGAATACTGGCACCGTCTTGTAAGAGCTCCATTGGAAACTGCTTCGTCGCCATGTTTGTTGCGTAACTATTGAAGACATTGGATTGATTGGTTGTAACGTAGGATTTGTTTACGGCTGTATCTAAAACTCAAGCGAGCACTGGAATAAATTAAACATTTGAACCAATCTAATCAACTTATCCACTAGTTGCATTATAAACACGGTGACGAAGCAGTATTCAGCGGAGCTCTTACAAGTCGGTGACTTAAGTGAATTGTACATATGAAGTGTGTTGAGCACTTTCTTGGGGGAATGCGTAAATATGACAAAGGCGTTTAGATTTCGATGACATACTTGTCATTCAGTCTGTCATTATAGGGATGAAACATAGACAAATAACTGACTTCACGAATTTTCAATAGAGGCTGCCATAATTTGATCAATCGTCCATGATTGAAGCACGTCTAGGATATTCGAAAAATTAACTGCAACTCTGCATCTTGCCAGGACTGAACAGTTCTACGTTTGGATTACACAAAGGCAGCTCTTTGTTTAACTTCGTTGCATACTTTTGTGAAATTGTTTTCATAGGCGTGCTAAATGGCTATTTGACGCACGGTTAGTGGGGAGTGGGGAAATTTTATAAAATTTTAGGGCGCATGCGATATTATATTCTACAACAATACTTAAACTAATTATCAATAAGATTAAAACAGAAGGTTTAAGAGTACTGCAAAATTTTGCTCTCTCTCTCTCTTCCTTTGTCATGTGGAAACGTTCCTCCCGCGTGTCAGTTGCCAACATCAGCGGACTAGTGTACGTATCTTATTGAGAAGGGATTCTGCCACCTCGGACAGACTGATTTGTGTCGCTTTGTTGATCAATTTCACGATGGAAACAACAGTTAAACTTGGGATAGAAATTCTTTTTTCAAATTTATTCGTAAGTTTATTTGATTGTTTGGAGGAAGGCGACACTTAGACCATTCCACACCCGCCTTGTAAAATAGAACCTCTCAAATGATCGCCTGCGCTTATCAAGATATGGCGCGTGTGGATTTCACACAAGCGTGCTAAAACGTACCAGATATACTTACAGTTAGCAGGATGTAATAGGCACAAATGTTACGGAATTATGATTAGGGAAGTGTAATTAGGTGCATAGTTGATATTTTCTCACATTTGGGATCTTTGGTTCCTCTCTTCCGCCTCTGCGTGGAAGGAGAAGTGCTGGAATGTGGCATATTCTTATCTGTAACATAAAGATTAAGGATCCCGTATTACAGTCTATTGAAAAATAAGTAATCTCATCTGGACCTAATTTATCAACTTAGTAGAAATTCTGAATGGATTGTACAGTCGGAGGCGTCCAATTTGACTCGTTGAACAGTGGATGGCATATTTATGGTAAAACTGCATACACATACAAAGAAGTCAGCTTGATTGAAATCCTGATCGTAGTCCTCCACTTGGCGTGATTAAGTTCACGACACTTTCATGAAATGTTGAAATTGTACGGCCAATTTCAAGATAGCAAAGGAACGTATATCTTTAATAAAAAAGTTTCCTCGATGAAGCCAGAGTGCGATGTCTCATGAATATTTGTTTATGAGTACCTTTTCCTTCGGCTTTCCTCTTTTTTAGGGGTATATTTGTCGATCCACTAACTTGCGTAGAAGAAACTGCTGCAAAGAAATAGAAAACAAAAGTGATCGAGAATAAAACCATTGGTGTATTGCTGCATGAAACCAGAAACAAAAACTCTACATAAAATGCTCTACACTACTTCATCATGTGCAAGTGCCTCCTATATTTCCTATATTTTCCTATCTTTTTGAGTCCTTTATATATTTCCTATAGTTTACTCAAAACCTCCTATATTTCCCTATATTTTGACTTTTCCTTGTGAAAACTTTCACCAATGCTCTGAAATGAGTCAATTTGGCATGAGAACATTTTTTGCCTAGCTTCGCTCGGCAAAAATAAAAAAAAAATCATTTCAATCTCTCTTTCTGGAACCAAGCAGCAGAACGCTCAATCACCATCACTATGATCGCATTCAGGGGAAATAACTTTATTAAACATCAGAAAACTACCAATTTTGGAACATACAATGTAATAGTGACCTGTCTTACACTCTCTTATTTCCTATATTTTCCCATATTTTTAAGAAATTTACTATATTTCTCCTATATTTTGGCAAACTTTCTCCTATATTTTCACTGTGAGCCACTTGCAGGCCTGACAATGCTTTTAGAAATCTTCGATATTATTAGTATGATGAAATAAACTACTTTATGATTGAATATTGGATTCAACTACCCCACCATCATGACCATAGCAGCATAACAACACAAAACAGAACAATATCCAGCGATACATGTTCGTAGGGCATTTATACGATTTACCCTTCACCTCCCCCCCCACCCCCCGACACAGCAGCAAGAAGATACCACACATATACTGATCGAAAGTATTGAGTTACTATGGTTCTGCCTAGATCAAGTAGCCCGCCGTAGCCCCTCTTACCGTTGATGCTTTCTTCGACGTCCTGGATGATCCTCAACACTCTTGCATTCCCAATACCTTTTACGATATTCCTAAGCTCGTCGTATCTTCCAAGGGAAATTAGATTACAATCGGTCATCGCATCCAGAATCTCCAAAGCGGTTTCTTTCGTTTTGATACTTCCACTGGCTATCTTGGGTTCCACCATGATTTTGAAACGCTTAAACAGTTGGGGATTCTCTTCAAAAAATATATCCAGATCGACGAACAGTTTTGCATGCAATGTTTTCTCCGGCTGTGGAGGATAGATTTCTGAAACAAATTAATTTTCAGTGTCAACAGACGAAACTGTTCAATCTGTGTACAAATCTGCACATACACATTGAGTTGTGTACCGCCGGTACACATTTGGGGTATAGTGTGTATACACATCTTCACGTATCATCAATATGTATTGTGTATGTGTATATTTTTACCTGAATTATATTATATATTTGTTTGCCTCAAATTCAAACACCATGAAATGATGGCATCTTCGAATATTGTGGAATGATTCTTTCTTGAAAGAAACAAGCTAGTCTTAACACATATCTTTAGCTCTGTTATAATTCGTATGTTTTTTGAGCAATCCTGTATTTTCCTATAATATTTTTGATAAAATATCTTATATTTACACTAAATCACTGCTGAAATGATTATATATTCTAATTTCACACCATGCTAACAATGCCATAAAAAAATCTCTCCTTTGAGGACAACGACTGTCTGGTTGTCCGATCTGACGTAACGTTGATACTTGGATGATTCTATATTTAATCACTTACTTTCTCTTGAGTAAGATACGTTTGAGCCATATGTTTCCAAAATATCCCCAATGTCGGACCTCAAGGATTTGAGCATCTTTTCAATGTCTGTTGGAAGATCTTGGCCATTTCCCCCGGTATAATGCAGCCGAATCTCGCGCAAGAGTATGTGGCATTCGCGTAAATCTAAATATCAAGACAAAAAACTAGGAAATTATCAACTGAAAATAATTTTAAAAAAATTATCATGTTCTAGTATCAGTAGTGCAAACCAACCCAAATGATTCGAATTTAAGCATGCACAAGGGTGATGGTCCGTCTCGTTTTATGGTGATGACCTAAAATTTGCACTCATTGCTGATTACCCTATAAAGGTGATGGTGGAACAAGAGGATCGCTCTAACAATCACCTTTCTGGGGGATGCTGTCATCAGCTTTTTGGAGTGATAATTATCATCTTTTTCTGGCTGTGTGGAATTGGATCAAATGAGCATGAAACCAAATATATTTATGAGGTATATCTCAGAATATGAAGTAGGCATACATTTAAAAATATTCAAAATTATAATGTCCAGAAACTTTTCTCAGAAAAAAATATTGGCCTGTAAGAGAATCACCTTCAACTTTGAGAGAATCCAACCTCGATTCGTATGCCTCCAGGCACCCAATGATGTGTTCATTGGTCAACTGGACATGTACTTGCAGGTCTTCCCGGTATCTATCTGTGTACCCGGCGCTCAACAAAAGGTACTTCTTGAATTCTGACGATAATTGATTGTTCAAGTTTTTGTTCAAGAATTCTAGAAATCTACGAAGGTCTTTAAACTGTACTTCCAACACGACTCTTTTTATCTCCAGTACAAGTTTGACGGAGTCGAACTCGGATGCTACTCTCTTCCAAGTGGAACTATCGCTGAAAATCGCTGTTCTTATACTGACGTCGCCTTTCGGATTTGCGTGCGTTAATTTTAGCTCCAGGCGACATGCAGGAACTAAAATGAAAAACAACAGAGTGAGAATTACAGTAAAGGATATGAAACGTTTGTTCGGAAATAAATAATTTATGTGTGACCTTGATAAAGCTGATTTCTGTTTCATTACAAAATTCGAATTTGATTTTTCATGAACTATGTACCATGGTTTATCAAACACTTGTATTTGTTATGTCATGTTACATCATCGCTTTGAAATATTTGTACATGATACCTCTCAAGTCGGTGCTATAGGGACCCTGTGGTCATGCCATCCAAGATGTCCGGATGAACAGCTACAATAAAAGCGTGGTTGTAGTTGTGTGACTTGTAAACATGGTGGAGAATGAAACGCTTGATCGGCATCGAGCCCAACATGTATTGTTCTGGATACGAACTTGCATTCTATCCCTCGTTTGGGCCGTTTTTCTCTCTTACGGGCACATAGTTCATCAATTTCAAACAGATAACTTGATAGGGATAATACATCTGGAATATTTGTATCTGATATCGCTCAAGCCGGTCCTAGGGGGCCTAGATACAAATCCAACCTGTAACCATTTCGGTCATCTATACGGAGTAAGACTGACCCTGGGATCGTGTGTATCCATTTCAGACTACTTTCGGCAACTGCTAGAGAGAATTTTCATAAATCAATACCACGTGACTTCGTCAGCCAATCAGCTAAAGTCTACCGACGTAACCCCAACGTAACCCGCCATTTTCGAATCATGTGATGATCTACTTCTTCAAAATTACAGACCTACCACACCTCTTGGATGATACGAAAGTTATTTTGTAAGCCCAGGCAAGATCTGTTTCCGGGGTATGTATGAAAACCTGTAATTTATCAGAGTTTTCGAGTCTGTTCTCCGCCGGATGAAGGCCGAACAGAATCCGGTAAAACACCGGATATCGCTCCGCGATAATGGAGATGGAGAAGTGTGCGGAAATGGATACAAATCATCACATGGATCACTTCTGGTTCTTGTGATATCTAAATAGTAATATGCAGTCAGTATATTTGTATGTGGGGTCATATGACATCTTGTCGGTGCGTCGGCACCGATTTTCACCACCCTTGTTATCTTGTTATGTGGCGTTTAATTGGTAAGTAGTACTAATACAAAAAAGTGTACACAAGGAAATGCTGGTGCCTGGGGGAGTTATCTCAATATATAACTTACCACCATCGATTTTAGGTTTAAGAAGATTTTCTACCACAAAACCCTCGCTGCCCAAATTTTCGTCGATGCATTCTGCGTCCAGAACTGAAGAAAACCAAATGTAAAGATGTGTGGAAATGGGAATGAAATTTTATTTTCTTGTTTTCGCCGGTGAACATATGCGTGAGTATGATATACGATAGAATGTTTCTTGGATACACGAATTACTGTTCATTAACTATTTATCGACTACACGGCTTTGCCTATTTGTGCTGTGTTGTCGGTCTGATTGAACTGAACATGCATTGCAACATAAATTGTTACTTCGTATACAATTCTCGGATGTAAAATTTGTAACGTTGTATCAGAAAGGCAGCTTTCAACACCGCAACAAAGACAGCACTTCCTAGTCCAAACGGCAAATCAAAGTTAGAATGCTAAAAACGATGCGTGCGTGAACCATGAGTCAGATTTTAGTCGCTTTTGTTCGCTTTTACCTTGTTGAATGATTTGAGTCAATATTGGCTTCAATTGACCGACTGTCGGCTTTTTCGCAAGAGTGAGTTAGTGAGTAGTAAGCTTAACGTCGCTTTCAATCTTTTTTCAGTTATATCGGATTGTTATCAAGACAATTCTCTGCTGTCGCTCATGTATCATTGTTGGTTTATGTGATATGGTTGCCGACATTATCCCCAGGCAACATGGGACTGATTGAACATAAGCTGTTATTACCTGTTATGTTATTTCTCTCGCTCGGTAGCTGGCAATTCAGCGGAATCTTTCCAGTCAGGCCCATGTTGTGACCAGTCATACATGTGGAACCACGCAGTAAGGGTTATGTGTGACTATTAAAAACCGACATTTCGGTAGAAAGGATAGACCCATATCAGGGATTTCACAGCATTCTAGGTATTCACGGTCAGAAACGATTGGCAATGTCTACAGGATTTCCAGGGGGATTGTGACGCCAATCAGCATTGGTACCTGAGCAACCGTAGTGGATTATTATTGACTTAAAGCCAAAAGTCGGTCAAGCCGAGTTGATATTGCCTCACATCATTCATAATTGGTGAAAGCGAACGGAACGCTCACAACTCTGACTCGTAGTTACATAAGTTGACATATTAGCAAATTGGGTAGACGACATCGAACAAACAGAAATGGAAATATGCCCACAATCTAGAAAGGTATTTTCCCCTTCATAGTGATAAGGATACAGGTGATGATCAATTGACAAACAAAACATAATACATTATTGGAAAACTTACAGGGACTTGAATCAGCCTCGGCTGCAGTACTCTGTGGCGCATGGACCTCCTGGGCTGAAACGAATGAGAAATAGTCATGAAAATCACAGGATAAAGCGTGTACAGTTTCAACTCTATTCGAAGAAATCAAACAAACAGCAAATGTCTATAATTTGGAAGAAGGCCAATGCGTGTTTGTTGATCTGGAAATTGTAATGGAACTAGTACTGCTTGTCTCTTTAAAAACCGTAATGATAGCGGTACTGCTTGTCGATTACGAGTGTAATGCAAGAACGACTACATGTATTGCACTTGTGTCTGGTGATGACCCTTGTTGTGCCCGAATTTGTTATTCTTATACTCACCTGGTTTGTTGGTGCGAAGGATTTGCCGTTCGGTATACATTACCAAGGACCTTATTTCACTACTGCCACAGTCTTTCGCAATTTCTTTCAAGCTTTCATAATTTCCAATCCCGATGACTTCCTCGTTTTCTAGTCGATCTAGAATCTCCAACATGTCACCACAGGAATTAACTGCATTCGAGAACGCCTTGGCGGCAATTCTGAACGCCTTGTAAGCCTTCGAATTTTCAGGCAATAGTTCATACATTTTAGTGAACAGGGTGTAGTGACAACGTCTTGCCTCCAACGAATGTTCTACCGCCATAGCATTGGACTTAGGTTAGGGACGTCTTCACTGAATCATGTAGTCAAAATGGCAAATGTCCTTGGTCCATAACTACTAAAGTCGCTGGCTCGCCTGTCTGTTCTATAATTCTCTATAATGTAAAACGTACATGGTTCAAAAATGCTCCACAAGATGTTAACTCTGAAGTAACTTTGTAAAGTCGGCTAACATAGGCAAATTGTGAAGAAAATTCGCATGTATACGCGTTATTTTCGCGTCAACTTATTCTCGAGATTTCTCGGTTTTGAAGATTCCGCGGCATTATAAATTTTCGCGCTATAAATTTCAACAATTAAACAAATATAATTAAACGAAACGTTCCATTCGGGAAAATCAAAGTACGTGAAAAAAACATGTATAATGTTACACTCTCAGAAATATTCAGGCAATAAACCTGAATAGATCAGGTTGCACATCCACAGCTCAATTTCAGGGATTTTACCTGAAATCCATGGATACTTTCCTGAAATTCAGGTATATCAACCATGAATTAAAGCTAAATTACCTGGATTTTAGGGGATTTTACGTACTTGAATAGGGTCGGGAACTTACTAGTCAGGGTGATAAATTTGCCTGAATTTCAGGGAAAATCCTTTCATTCAAAGATCTTTTTTCTGAAATTCAGTTAATCAGTCCTGAATTTCAGCAAAAATCCCGGAAATTGAGTGGATATACAACCTTATCAGTTCGGGACTTTTACCTGGATATTTCTGAGAGTGTAGCTTTTCCACAGGAGCGCCATCGATAAATTACGAAACCATCAGATATCATCTGATCTTATTTATCATGCATAATTGTCAAGTAAATCTTCATTGCATTGCTAATCAATTTGGATAAGAGTTCAGTACAATTGCCTGCTTTCGATACGAAGTAACTTTCGAATTTCTATAGTGGGTCCCTTGGAGCTGACTGGATCCCTAGAGAAATGGAAAATGCTCCGAATAATGAAACTAGTGTCTTATTGCAGATTGTCTTGCCCTGTCTCTGTCATACACTGATTTTTGTTTTTGCGAGATTTTATATTCCAAAACGAACTGAAGTGGCAATTGTGGTGCATCCAGCATTGATTGCGGCAAGCATATTCATCATTGCGCTTAGCATCTGATTAAAATCCAAAAAAGGCAGTCATCTGACCCCATCATAGTTGTCAAATTAATTAATAATAATGCTGAACTGATGATTATCCAATTTCCATTAGTAAACTTCTGCCATCGTTTACGGTGTATCACCCGCTGACTGCGCATTCTGTTACCAGTCAACCTTCTCCGTTTCAAAACTCAGCGGATTGGGTGCGCTATATAACATCTTGACGAGCCATGAACGTGTAAAGATTTCAGCGCATAACTATTATTTTCCTAAGAAGTATAGATGATGGAAATAATGATTTTATGTGAAGTTTTTTTTGAAACCAGTGGAAGACGGTTACGCTGAATGCAGGAGGGAGAGAGTTCAAATCTGATAATTTCAGAATGATTGGTTCAGACCAATTTATATATTTTTTTCTGTGGAATTTTAGGGGTTTTTTTTCAATTGAACAAATTTGGATAAATGCGAAGATAAATAGAACATTATTTGAAAACCTGAATCACCGTTATGTTTTTACCTAGTTCAAAATAACCATGCCAATATTAGAACATGAGCAGTGTGATTAACGTCATAGGACCTACGAAGTACAGTACTCTTGGAAATCCCCACCCCCAGATGGGCACCGCCCAAGTCAGAATCGCCAGTGATTTTCATCAAAAATCACCAGAAATTTTCATCAAAAGTAGGTCAGCTCAGAACTTGTTGGTAACAGTCTCCTAATGCGCCTTCATTCCAAAATAAATAACGATCGCCGATTTAATTTTACAATTTTTTAATTAAAGGAAACAGATTGAATAATATAGGTTCAGTAGATTTCAAGCTTTACGTGTGAAAATACATTTACATCTCTTTAATGGTTTTCAGTGCCCTTGTCCAGGATCAAAACAACTTTTTGAATCACATTATTTTCCCAACAATACAACAAATTTTTATATATAGTACTATGGTAGAAAGGTAGCATTTATGTAGTTTACGGTAATTCAACTCAAGACCAACACCTTCTATGCACAAGATAATAATGATTCTATGTCATTCTCCTGAGCATAACCGGTACAAAGACGAATAAATAGCATCTCTACATCACGTTGTTATCTAGATATATGAGACAACACATTTTGGGTATCGGCAATCTGATGAATGTACTATTCCGGTTTTCTTGTTTCACATTATATTCTATGGCGGTTGATCGGTGATTTTCTTCATTGATAAACGTTAAACCACCTCAGCTTCGTTGTGTGAATCGGAATTGCATTGCTGTGACATACCAACACACTCCGTGGCAGTGATTCTGTATCCCCTAATCAAGGAATCAAAATGGATCAAGATTTGAAATGACAAGAGAAATTTAGACATATTTTGTTTACACATGTAATTTTTTGTTCAAATTATATCCAAGTGTGATATATAGTCAATATTCAAGAGGTACAAAAAAACCCAAAGTATGTCCTCATATTTTCACATCCATGCCAAGAAATACTGCATTGAAAAGGGTCCATTTAGCCTACCCTGTTTTATCGCTCTAATCAGCAAATGGCGGGGTCATATTTCTGCTGTCAAAATTGTATTTCCCTCCAAAGTCTTAACCCTTGAATCCAAGTCACACACTCTCTGATGCAAAGTAATGATTGTCCTAACTATCCGATTAGCACATTATGAACATGTCTTTGGTCATAGTGTACATATCATAACTCACATCAATGTTTTCTGCTATATTATTTCAATGATATGGTTTAGCAATTTAAGTTATGGAAACAGCGCTGATTGTTTGAGGGTATATGCAGTAGGCCTATGCTGTTGGGGAACTGTGGAATTGTCCCAGATGCACGTTAAGATTAACCTCAGTAATAGGGCCATGTGGCATACAGTGGAATGTGGATCAATGACAGGGTATTTTTTAGCCGGACAGGACTCGGTGGTGGTAACTGATACTCATTAAACGCGATAAAACGCTCGAGCAAAACGGACCACAGTTTTCTTGGCATGATGATCAAAGTTACTTTATCTAGTTAAATTCTACCCAAAGAAAATAAATTAAGACCCTTTAAACAGCCGTCACGGCTTTGTTTCACCCTCAGTAAACTTTTATCATTGTTGCTCACACAGACTAATCTGAAGGATGATACCACATCTTTCTTTCTCCTGCTGGGTTATTGCACCAGGCTGACTTAATTGGTTGATGTAGGATACTTCACCATCAGTGGGTAATTTGACCTGAATTTGAAGCCTGATGTGGTCAATGATGAAATGTTTGGATGTGAAATAGGATACACGTTAAAGGCTACAGTTTACACATATCTATAACAATATACTGAAGTGTTAATTATAAATCTAATTTTAATCAGAATTATTTCAGATCAGAACTTGCTGGTAACAATGCCCTAATGCACGTTCATGCCAAAAATAAAGGTTCTAATGTCAATGGTTCTCCTTATTTTGCCGCCGAAAGGATTCGTATGGACTGACTGACTCACTGACTCATTACCGGACAATTTGCGATCTGTAGCCTACTTCGTAGGAATATCCATGATGAATAATTTAAAAAAAAATAAACGGTTTTCTTCATAAAACAAAAAAAATTAAACCATGGAAAAAGCGATACACAAATTGGGAATTATTAACTGATAGTGATGCTCCCTCCACGTTCAGGCAAGCGTGAATTGCCAGCGCAATTGGGCCTCCACTCAATCAGGCCAAAATTTTGTCACTTATAATAAGATTTTGAGGACTTAAATTTCATCTAAGCAAACATTTAATTGAAATAATCTCACTTAGAGAAATAACCGATATGTCGAATAAAGTAGTTTTTTCGTAAATTTGGAGTCCAGGTGGGATAAAAGTCTTGATATCAACGGGATTATGTACATGACTCAAATAGTTCTGAATTTGCAATAGCTCTACGAATCTATCAGATGAGAAATACTTGTAAATGGCGACTGAAAGTAGTTGAGTTGGGTGTTAAATCTGTGTTATCGTTTTTTTCTTTCCAAAAATAAAATATTAAACTTCGTGAAGAGAAGAGCTTACGTTGGGTGAGATGAGTTGTATGTGTACCGGTACACAAATGGGAAATGATCTAGTGTAATATCATATATGGTAACTTTGTATCCACAAAGCACGAATGTTTTCATGACCTTTCATGCATAGATACGGCTAAGCACAATCTCCAGCCGGGTTATTTCCCATATGCCATGATTATGAAATACGGATATACGGATATATTCCTCATATGCCCCATATTATGGATAAGGAATACTGTCGGCATCATTGAAAAGTGTTAACCGCTTCTCTCTTGCAGGAAACTAGCCTATGTTTATGTATACTATGATTGTCTTTTGGAATTTGGTGCTAATACTGTTATATGGAATATGGAATAGGTCTTTGGATGATGGACGCGGATATTCTTTAATGCACGACGGCTGAATTATGAGTGACGGACCAGCCGCTTGTAATTGACAATGAACTCTTGCATGATGCCATTTATCATGTAGCCCTGAACCAAAACATCATCTCACTATCCTGGCCATAAGGCCATTCCCATCCGCTTTCACTTTTACCGTCGGGGACCATGGTAAATGGGTTGCCGTATGCACTAATCCATTGATGACAATCCATCGCACACTCAGTCAGCCAAACAATTGGTTCGCTTTGCTTTGTTTAAAGAAGAGGTCATATAGGAACCAGACTCTGATGTCAGACTGCCAGTGTGCGTCACTCTGTATCTCAACCAATCAGAAGCGCGCGCGTCACAAGGCCACTTCATATTTGGCGGCTTAATTGAGGAGGGAGGGAGGAGGGAATTTGGCTTAATGTCACACTCAAGTTTGTTTCACTCATATGGTGACAGTCAGTTTGGTTGGTGGAGGAAGCCGGAGTACCCGGAGAGAACCACCGCCCTTCGGCAAGTAACTGACAAACTTTCACACATGGACCAGCTGGGCTCGAACCCGTGCCGATTCAGTGGTGTGAGGCTAGCGGTCACCAGCGAAGCGCCTTAGACCACTCGGCCACCGGCTTAATTGAATGTCAGCTCGTCTTATGTACATGTAATGTTTTTCCTATCCACCCTTAGCATGTGCGATTTACTGGTTGAACATGGTCGGTATAAGGTAGACCATGTTGTTCGCGATGATGCATCTCACAAACGTATACGTACATGCTATATGCCGAGATGTCTTTATCAAACGTGAAAGATATTTCAATTACAAGCGTCTGGTCCGTCATTCATAATTCAGACTTCGCCCATTAAAGAAATCGGAAGTCATAAAGTATTCTTTAGCTCTACTACATACAAGAGATATCATTCATGGGATGTTTCTTTGTTTATAGAGTTGCTTGAATGTCTCATTAAAAATATCTATGTGAAATTTGGCAGCACAATATATCAGCAGCATACAGGTATAGGACGTTTCGTCCCCGAGGCCCGCCCCCTGTACAGACCTTTTGGTCTTTGATATATGTTGGCATTTGTGGGAAGCAGATGCTGGGTCGACGTCGGGCCTTACAGACTAGTCTTTTGTGTTAAATGCCGTCATTTACATCTGACGACGATACAGCTCACCAATCTCCAATGTACGAGTTGTCACAGCGAAACAGCTCACAAATTACCAGTATACGAGTTGTCAGAGCATTTCCATCATAGCTCTCTAGATTTGTATCTAATACCGCTTATGCCGGTGCTAGGGGCCGTGTGGTCATATCATCCAAGTTGCCTCATGAACAGGTACAATAAAAACGTACCTGAGATACAACACATATCAGGAATCGTTAGATTCTTGGTATGTGCTTAAGAATAGGTTAACCAGAAGACTATTCTGTGAAGTCCTGTGACGCAGTCAGTATGACGTAATTCCAATGGGTACTTATTGTGCACCCCTGTTGGCTGATCTGTATCTGTTCTTTTATGAATATGACTATATGAAGGCGCTTTCAAAAACCGATCCATTCAAAGCCCGTTCCTTCTCATTCACCAAACGCTATATAGACGATCTTCTCGCTGTGGATAATCGCTATATAAATGACGCAGTAAAGGATATATATCCACCTTCACTGGATTTGAAGGAAACTACAGATAACCCTACAGGCACATCATATTTAGATCTATATCTCTATAAAAATGAAGCGAGCCTTCTCTCTATACGAACGTAGCGTGCAAGATCTATGGCGTTACGTTTCGTAACTTGTGTCTAATTCCGTTTAACCCGGAGCTAGGGGCCGTATGAACCCATGCACTTTTAGATCATCATGGTGGTCATATGAACAGTCACAATCAAAGCGTGACTGAGATACATCATTCTCTAGATGACGACTTTACAACGATTATTATGGATTAAGAATACTGATCAGCGATACGGATTTGATATTTTTGGAACATCATGATGTCTTGTCGGCATCATTGAAAACTGTTGACCGCTCTCTCTTGCAGGAAACTAGCCTATGTGTATGTATACTGTGATTGTCTTTTTGAATTTGGTGCTATACTATTATATGGAATATGGAATAGATCTTTGGATGATGGACGCGGATATTCTTTAATGGACGACGGCTGAATTATGAATGACGAACTAGACGCTTGTAATTAAAGAATATCCGCGTTCATAATCCGAATTCACACTGCTATATGCGTATAACATTTTGATTTCGATTTAAAAACGATGATCAATTTATCTTAAATGAGGTGTCGTAATGACGTGAACATTAATGTTTTTAATCAACGTCACAAAACATTATTGCAGGTACGTGTGAAACGGGGCTATATCAACAAGCGCCTCCAAGAATTTGTTTCAAATTTGGCGATACATATCGCATGCTGATAGCAAATACGAGCGTAGCGTGCAATATCTATGGCGGTACGTTCCGTAACTTGTGTATGATTCCACTTAACCCTGGGCTAGGGGCCGTATGAACCTATGCATTTCAAGATGCATGTGTTCCTATGAACTGTCAGAATCAAAGCGTGCTCTATATAACAACTTTACAATGTATATCAAATGGTGTATATCAATACTGATCAGCGATACGGATTTGATATTTTTGGAACATCATGATCATTGAAAACTGTTGACCGCTTCTGTCTTGCAGAAAATTAGCCTAGTTTCATGTATACTATGATTCGTCCTTTTAATTTGGTGCTAATGTTATTATATGAATTAGGTCTTGGGATTATGGATGCGAAATTCTTCAGTAAACGACGGCTGAATATTGAATGACGGACTAGACGCTTATATTTGTTTTGTTTATAAGTAATCATCAGTCCGTTTACTGTGATCTGCAACATGCTAAACACAGGGCGGTGGTAATATTAGGTCCAATCTAGGTTGCCTAATTCAAATATATTCTGGGGAACACTTCTGATAATCTCGTCAGTTTTAGGGCGATCTCCGCTCAGTCATATGCCAGATTAACCCTGCTCGGGGAATGGCAAAAGACGTTTTCCCGGCGAAGATGCCTGACATGTAGCAGAGCTACGCCGTCTGAACGAAGGGGCCATATCTTTGTTTGGAAAATGAGTGAAAACTGTAATTTCTATGAACATTCTATGATCAAACGTTTATTCCAAGATTTATTATGAATATTCAAAGTTTTAGAATGTTGATAAATATTACGAATAATATATAAGCTGGTTTTATAGAATGAGCTTACCTTTTTACCTGGTCACTGGAGGGCAATTTGGATATTTGTTTCTGCCTCGTCAATGAACGGAATCAATCGGACTAATCCAGAGTCATGTAAGATCTGTTTTAGAATGGAGTAGTTGCTTATTCCAATCAGTCCGTATTTCTCTAGCATTTCCAAGGAATCCAGAGTGTCAGTCACTTTTGCTGTGATATTCGCTGGCAAATAGGCGCGTATTACGTGAAGAAACCGCTTAAATTCATGTGATTCGGGAGAGGTCAACTCCCGGTCTATTCGAATCAGAAGCCGGTTGTGTATTCTCTTCGCTTCCATTTGCGATGGAGTCAGATACAATATCCGATGCACATGTTAACACCAGCCATCATAACAGCCTACAAACAAAATGGCGCCATAACGTACAAGATATGTCGTCTGCTTGGATCTGATTTTCAATAATGCAAAATTTCGATTTCATGAAACCAACTTCCCACGGGCATCTCAACTCGCTTATCTTCTTCTTGTTGTTCCTTGTGGTCTTGTAGATATATCAGGTACTATAAGGCATGCACTTGCAGCGAAAAGTTATGTCCGATCTACTTTATCTTCTCTTTTCGATAAGGAGACGGGCCCGGATATCCAGGGGTAACAACTAGTCTGAGATCATCTATCGTACACGGTGTCCGAAAATAAGCACAACAGATATGGGTCGATGCACTCTTGCAGGCCTGCTTACACCTGTATGCAAATTATGTTGCAGCTAGACTCGTACCTTGCCCTAATACTCACCGAGATCATAGGATACTGGCCCTGGCTACTGTCTTGCCACCACTGATTGTCTGTTCCTGCATGTTCGCCGCATACTTGAAAATATATTCATGTTTTTAGATATTCCACAATACCACAGTACGTTGAATGTATTACAACAATGTAGAATGCTTTCAAAGGTGCTTTCCAGCGATTTATTACAAGAAATTAACTTTCGCGCAATTGTTCGCAGCAACGGTTCAACTTTTGTTGGTGGTTGCCAATCACTCAGCTCGACAGAGTAAATGCAACGGTTTTTAGATTCCCCCTCGAGTAGTCTGAATAGGTTGAATAAGGATAGACATATTTGTCTATCAACTTCTGTTCATTGAATTTGAAGTATTTTTCTGCTAGAAGCTTTTAAAAAGTTGGTACCGCAAGTTCAGTTGAATTCGCATTTGCAAATCGCCATCGCTTATCTTTCCTCGATTGTGACGTTATGTCAGACCAGCTGGCCGAAGACAGAACGTTACAAGTATTGACGTTCGGCCAGACGGTCTGGTATGGCGCCAAATAAAAAACTAGCGCCGGTGATATTCCCATCTTTAACTAGCCCATGAAGAACTTAGCACTTCACGTTCAAGTATACATGTATGTGTGGGTCCGATACTCAGGACCGCTGAATATAATTCAAGATAATTTTGTTTATTGTCTGCGTTAAAGGTGAAATGCAAAACTTTAGATTCTCCGTTTATATTTTTTTGCCCATCATATTTTCGCTACTACTGCTTGACTGCGAATGCGCACTGTGATGTCACTCCCAGTAAATTACACCAACCGTAGTCTTACCCACGAGAGCTTCAAGTCGAGACCATGCAAGCCCCAGTTGGATCAAGGATCGTCCACTCGTGGGGTTCCCGGGTGTTAAAAGGAGAAGAACCTGCCCGTGGGGTTCCCTGGTGTGATCCACGAATAGAGCCAAAACGTCGTGATATGGCTGAAATATCGTTGAAATCGACGTTAATCATACTCACTCACACTCACTTTATATCGCCTAAATGCCATCTTTCTCTAAGATTCCTCGGCTGCTCATGCACAGTGTGACGTCTCTTCCTGGCAAAACCACGTCAATCGCAATCTACACATGTACATCACTAAAACTCCAAGACGACACCTGACACGGCTCATTAGGACTCCGTTTGATCCATCTCTCGCCCAAATAGACCCATGCTAACCCCCAAAATGCCGTCTTTCGCTACTACTCATAGACTGCGCGAAAATGCCTTCTTTCTCTGCAATACATCGAGTGCGCATGAATACCATAATATCACTTCCGGTTCAAACCACCCCAGACTGATAATATCACTTAACTTTATTGCACTAATGTAAGCGTCCTGTCTGTCTTGTGTGCTGTCCTCATTGTTTTATAGGGTGGATGGGGGGTGTCTGGTTCCATGCTGCTTCGAAGATTTCTTCTCTGAAGCAGCAGGAATGCAACTTGACTGGATAGGGCTTAGTTGAATCGTCGCAATATGACTGAAATAATGTTGAAAGCGACGTTTAATCACTCACTCACTAAGTCACTCACTTTTACCCCACGACGCTTCATTATGACACCCTGCATGAACCATAGGACTCAGGGTTAGACCACTAGACCTATTCGTCTGGATTTCAAGTCCGCTATTCTGCATTTTTCACGAGTAAGAGGTGTCCGGCTATTTTTCAAGTCCTATTCTCACGTCCGCTCGCCAGTTACGTGACCCAAATTGACCTTCGCGGTCGCGGTCCAAGGTTCACCCCACACACCAGGTCTAAGGTCGAAGGTCAAACGTCTAACGACCCTACACTCTTAAAACGCAAATGTTATATTTAAGAGAGTTGGAGGAGGGAAAACATTTAGAAAGTGTTGTTTCACCACTTTTAAGTGTTGGATGCAACAGCTTAAAATGTTGCATTTAACACTTAAGTGTTAAAACACAACACTTTCTAAATGTTTCCCTCCTCCAACCCTCTAGATGTTAAATCTAACATTTGCGTTTTGAGAGTGTAATACAACCCTTCTCTTTTACCCAACAGCACAATGAGAAAAGATTTCCCAGCTGAACCCACGAAATTTTCACCACATATCCCCGCCGAAGAAGCGGCCTTCCCGAGATGGAGCTAGGTCTATCCTTCTTATACTACATAGCGCACTAGGACTCTATTATTAACGAAATACAATACATAAAGATAACATAGACTTAAGCACATAGAACGTTTATTCGTATAGGGAATCAAGCTCTCTAATTGTTAGACTGAGTAAGATTAAAAAAACTACGCTTGAGCTATATTTCAACAGATGCAGTGAGACGGCGACGATTTGAATGTCGCATGCGGCGATTAAATATGTATATATTATTCCTAGCAAGTAGAAATTAATCTTTTAAATCTAATTAAATTTTCGTTTTGAATTTACTTGGAAATCTACATTGTAAATCCTGATTGTAAATCCTGATTATATACTTAATTGACTTACATTTGGGTTGCTCGAGAATTATTACCACTCGGTGGCTAAAGGCAGCACTTTTTTCTCTGAACGCTTATTTTACACAAGACGGGCGATCATTATGAAGTGATTGGTGGATTTCAATCGCCAGAGGTCTGGGTTTAAGACGTCACCTACTTCAATTCATGTCATCTTTTCCCTTTAACACGTAACGATACTTTCAAAGAGTTGTTTGAAGCATCTTCTCAGCAAACTATTCAAATGCTTCTCTAGATTTATAGACAGTTTTCTGGTCGTTTCTGATCCATTCGGACTAGACGCTTGTATCATGACCCCACGCTTTACAATACCGCTTGTATAAATATATACACTGACGTTCAAATGAACAGCCACAATCAAAGCCTGGCTTCATACTCCAGAAACGACATGGAAATTCATTGGGTTAAGACTACTGGTCAGTGGATGGATTTTATGGGAAAAATATCTTGATGTATTGCTGACATCACTGAAAATTCTTGACCACTTTTCTTCAGGAAAGCGTCTAGTGTTGTCCGCCTTCTCATTTCATACATATTAGAAACTGATTCTAACTGTCTTACGAGAAACGGTTTCCGACTTTATATGAATATTGAATGTCGGGTTTGGCGCCTATAATTTAATCTCATATATTCCTGTATTCTGCTGGTGGTCATCTGAGGCTGGTCCATGCACCAACAACATTAGTTGTGAGTACAACTGAAGAAATAATCGGACAGACAAATCTGACAGACTTTTAATAGACCAGGTTCTGCGGGCGAGTCTCTAAATACGGACGGATATACATTAAAGTCTTTTTCAAAATTAAAGTACCGAATATTTTTCACACGGCTATGTGTTGACGTCAAACCTCGCAATTGCAATTCAGGATTGTTGAGCATCCAGTTCCAATTTACTACATTTACGATTAACAAATGTGGACATAAAAGTGGACATGTGAGGCAACGTCTAACACTTCAGCTACATTCAATTCTTCATTAACTGGAAAGGCTTATTCTGTTAATTCATATGTTTACTTTAGTTGATATACAAATAACTGTATTTGCTTTGTTTTATGTAAGAGGCGTGGTCAACACATGTTGGCGAGACTATACAAAGACTATACATCTTAGGGTGATAGACAATTACTTGATAGGGAATTATTTGGGATGTTGGAACTTGGTTCAATGATCCCGTACGGTTTAAATGATACTTTTACATGCTTCGATAATATGACGGCAATCAGAATCTTCCAATATGACCCAACTATTTAAACATCAATGAACGGGTACACCGCAGCCTTGGTCCAATCGAAAGTTTAATAGGTCGACAATTCACGATCACATTACTGTGAAATATTTAGCGATTTAAGCTAAGACACCCAATAGTGTACAATACCATATTTATTCAAGATGTGGACATTTTGAATAACATTACCCATACCACCGGTTTGAGCGGTATAGATACAAATATTTCAGAACGATGATGTAATAGCTCTATCACGTCATCTGTTGGAAATAATGAGCTATGCATCATTGATCATCATATCGATTAAGAATACTGATGAGGGATACGGATTTGATGTTTTTTTGGAACATCATCATCATTGAAAACTGTTGACCCCTTCTCTCTTGCAGGAAACTAGCCTAGTATCATGTATACTATTACATGTATTTATTCTTTTAATGCGGTGATAATGCAATTATATGAATTACGTCTATGGATTATGGAGGCGGAAATTCTAAAAAGAACGGCGGTTAAATATTGAATGATGGACTGGACACTTGTATATTGAATTTGTATCCTCGAGCAAATAATCTCTAATCTTTATACAATAATTACCATAGAGTTTGACGAGCTTGTCCCAACTTTTTCTGTTTAGTTATTATATAAACGGATGATGATTTCCTATCATTTTCTTCTGTAATCATTCTGAGATAAATGCCGTTAATTTCTCTCTCATACACATTACTACAGGCCTCGAGACGTTATTCAGTTGGCAAGAATTGTTCACAGGCATCAGCATCGTTCATGGAGAGTGTATTTTGCTATTTATTTTCCAATTGGATGCCAGTTTTTGAAACTCTTATTATCTGACCAAATAACAATGAATCACGTGATTTCTGATGATATATAGTTTTTACTATATTTGCATTTCGTACCAGCTTACAACATTTCACGTAGTTTGTGAACTCTACCGGTGGTAGTAAGACAGTAAATGAGGGAATACACTGTAGCTTGAAAACGCCAAACATATTATTTTATACTGTCCTGAATGAATGGCCAAACCCATCAAATTCTCAGTCTAGTTGTGATATCTCGCTCGGCTATCTGTCTCATTTTCTCAACATGCACATAAGATTTGGGATTCACACAGTACAAATTTAGTGCAGTTATACAATCTTCCAATATCAAACCATATTCCGAAGTTACTGTTTCTCACACATAGGGGTGTACGTCGATGACCTGGCCTAAAAGGTCATGAAATGGAATCTCTGAAATAGCTTAATCAAAACAAGCTGTACTGGAAATTAAAAGACTGTGACAATTAACTTCTAGTTTGTATGCACAAATTGCTGGGACAAGTATGGTGGCCAACAAATCTACCTTTACGTGAAAGTATGGTGGCTAAGAAATCAATATTTCACAACAGTTCGAGTTATACCTGAGCGATCTAACTAATTACCCCAAAGTATCACAAACAACCACAAAGTGCCCACGAACTTATGCCAAACTCACAGCGGAGTATTACCTAGCAAAACGTGTTCGTCAGTTCTCTACCCCCCCCCCCCCCCTCCAGGTGGGACAGTTGGTAAAAGTATACGAAAGGTAAGGCATCTTACTTTCTTAGCATCTCAATAATCCATACATCAAGTTAGTACCGCATTCACGAACACTACTTACAGGGATTGCATACACCAGAAACTCGAGATTGAAGACCTTCTGAATTCAATACTGAATGCACCGAATGTTCTTCACTCGTAAAACAGTTATCGTTTAGGAAGATCTGCATAGAGACGGAGCCGTTCGTCGAGCACATGTCATTTTCCTTTACAAGAGTTCCAAGCGTGAAAAGATTACATGAGCACCGGAGGGAGTTACCTGACCATTTGATCCGATTAACCAGGCCACCTGGTTCAGGAAAGCTTGTTATCTCGTTTGTTTGTTATCTCGTAGGTCCAGAATTGTAACGAAGGTCAAGATACAGAACAGATCTCCCTGTAGGGCTGTCAGTTTATTTCCTAGCAGTGACAACTGTCTTACTTGCCAGTTTGACATCCAAGATGTAACAGAGAAGCTCTCCATGCCGTTATAGCTGAGATCCAGTGAAGATAAGATGATGTCCGTGTGGCAGGAATCCCACACCATGTGGCGTATTTTATTGTTGGACAACCTAAGACCTCTTATTTCGTAAGTATCAGAAATAAAAATGTCACAGGAAGGAAAACTGGAAATGTTATTGTTAATCACGGACAACGTCACGCCAACCTTCTGAAACGTTTGGTTGTGAACGTACTTGTCAGGGAGCTGCACGATAATATCCAAGTTTGTTAAGATTTCTATATGATTGTCGCCTGCATTCAAGATAAGTTTCATATTCAGGAACTCTGTTATTCGTTCCATGTTGGTAAATTCGAAAAACAGTCCCGGTAGAGTAGTGAATGCGTTCTCTGATATGTCCAATATATACCCGTGACGTTTTGTCCCTTCATCTTAAACACAGCTGGTTGCATCTGTGACATGGCGTTGTCATGTAAATTTAGGAGGGCGAAACTATCAGAGGCGACTTTCGGGTTAATAACCAGAGAAATATTGTTGTGTGCGAAAACAGCTCGGTTCACTCTTATCTCGGACATATTGACTCTCTGTAATTGGTTATAATCAAGGCCAATAGTGAAACTACTCGCTTTCTCCTCACATACGCGACCCGAAGGAAACTCTTGAAAGCTGTTTTTCGAAATGTCCAGATAATTCAGAGAGTCGCAGAGAGAGGGGTTCAACCAGTTTGTTTCGTTCAGACGATTGTTTTCTAAGCTTAGATGTTTTGTGCCGGATATGTTGTCGAAAGCTTTGTCTGGGATATGCAGTAGGCCAGCCGATTGCAAGGATAAAGTTGTTATCTCTACAGCTTTTAGTGAAAGCAGCACATCTGCTACCGAAATCCGAAGTATGTCAACTTTTCGCCCAGAAAAAGCATCTTTGTTCAGCGTAGATATGTTATTATATGTCAGGTTGATATACTCAAGATTCGCGTTCGGGTGAAGGAAAGGTTCAATCGTCCAAATGTTATTGTTGTTCAGGTACAGTTGAGTTAAGTGGGATAACTGGGTGAGTGCCGCTCGAGGTATCGTCTTGAGTTGGTTAAACTGGAGACGTATGATTCTTAATTCTACAAGTAGACCAATCACATCCCAAATATCATCGGTTAACTTATTTCTCAGTAGATTAATCTCTACGAGGGTGGTGTCCTTTGGAACATGCGTTGGTGAACTAATGTATGTTAGACCACTACTCTTGATCTCCAGTTTACGTAACGATGAAAGCCGGACCAATGTATCTCCCTGTTAGTGATCGAGGCTGCAGTTTTCAAAAGTAAGGAGAGTAAGCATGGAAACACCGTCCAGCACACAGATTGGGAAACTGCGGCCATCTTGGAATATAAACGAGATTATAGATAAACGAACTAACGTCTTGTTGAGGACGATCAGCGCATCGCAGTCTGCACGAAACGCTTGTATATTTTTCAGTTTCAATCTCGATATGCTGGCATTGACGAACGCTTCCGATGACAGAGTTAAATTGAGACTATCTGCTATGCGTAATGAAGTAACGGATGTTTTGCAGGAAAATAGTCCGTCACAAGGACAGCTCTCGACATTAATCTCACATGCCAAAGTGACACCAAATCCATATGATATACACATACAAGCCAAGAGGTTGGTGTACATCCTCTTGAAATTAGCTTTGTCTATCAATGCTGATCCCCTTTGGCCTGGAGTATGGGTCTTATCTTGCCAAAGCATCCAAATATGAGGGAATACGGCTGAACAGTCAATAACGTATACCCGTCGTCTCTGTCAGTAGCGCGATGTGATGTAAACCGTTTCAATAAGCAATCCAACGATACTGAAAAACAACTATGCTGCTGTGGACTAACTTAAACCTATTCGGGGCGCGGTCGGTTTCAGTCAATGATATAGACTTTGACTGGCTGTCTTTCAAATTACAACACATATAAGGGAAGTGGGAAGAGGTGCCGACATACTGACTGCGTCACATGACTTCACAGAATAGTCTCCTGGTTAACCTATTCTAAAGCACATACCAAGAATCTAACGATTCGTGATATGTGTTGTATCTCAGGAAACCAGTTGAATATTTCCGCTTGTATATCCCCCGTTCTTGAAAGACTGTCACCATAGTAGTTATACCTTTAACGAGATAGTCGTGCAATAAGGATCTGTGGCTTTCGTATCTAAAATATTTCCGTTTTGCTTCTTTTAACCCTGTTTGGCCTGGAGGAAGGTAGGATTCCCTATGTTCTCTCAAGCTCCGAAGCGAAGCCAAATAGAGAGACAAAACTTTGCGACTCATCATACTGGAGTTAATTCGTGGCTTCCATCACTCCCTGAGCAGAGGGCCACAGGTAAATTTAAAGTGACCAAAAAATGAAGCCTCTTCATCGTTATTTTCCATCGGGAATATGCACTATATGAATGCTCCATTCGATAAGATAACGTGGGATTTGTTTAGTTTGCGCCAGCATATTTATACTTGGAAGCGAGCCCTATGAGCAGCAGTGACGTCGTTCTTGTTCCCTGCGCGCAAGATAAAATCCAGTATTTCCTACATCAGTTGAATTATTCCCGTAAAACACGTATCTTCACAAAGAAAATATCAAGTAGGAAATGTAGAGAGGAAAACACGTTCTTGTGAGTTCTCCCGTAATATCTTATCTTAACACTTATATAATTTTTGTCAGTTCTCACCAAGGGTTCATCAATAATCCTATCCATCTCTATACACAATGTACGATAGCGTGCCTTCAATAGTTATAAGGGAATAATAATATAAACATCTGTCCGCTATTCAGTCGTCGTGTGTTAAAGAATTTCCGCTTGCAAAATTTAAAGATCTATATCGTATAACAGCGTTAGCACCAAATACAAAATCATAGCATCTTTATGGAGAATCTGTCCGAATACACCTGTGATAACGAGCTCTATACAAGATGCAACATAACAAACATTTTTTTTTAACGGAGAGCGATTCTTGGAATCTGGAACTGAGTGATAATAATGATCAAATGATTTACATTTCTAAGCCTATTATGAAAGCGACGTTAAATTCTATTCACTCACTCACTCACTCTAAGCCTATTATATGAATATCATATATCACAAGTCTAAGTCACACCAAATCCATATAGACATACAAATCATGAGGTTGGTGTACAGCATTTTGAAATTACCTATATATCGTTGCTGATACACGTTGTACATCGGGTTTGGGGATTATCTTGTCAAATTAGTTTTCAAATATGACTAACTATTGTCCTGAGGGAATACAGCTGAATGGTCAATGACGTCGTCTCTCACAGTAGGACGATGCGATGGAAACCGTTTCATGAGCATTACATCGATACTGGTAAACATATTAAGCCGCTGTAGAATAACTTGAAGCAGAGATATAGAGATTGACGAGATCAGAATTACCATGTTATCGTCTCCGGGCATCACGTCAGCACTGTACCGCTACTGCTCGTGTGCGCAACCAAGGGACGCGCAACGGACACAATTACAACACATATAAGGGAAGTGGGAAGAGGTACCGACATACTGGCAGAGCCACATGACTTCACAGTATAGTCTTCCGGTTAACCTATTCTAAAGCACATACCAAGAATCTAACGATTCGTGATATGTGTTGTATCTCCGGTACGCTTTTATTGTACCTGTTCATGTGGCAACTTGAATGATATGACCACATGGCCCCTAGCACCGGCATAAGCGGTATTAGATACAAGGCGCGTCACGCTCTGTGTCTCTAGAATTGTTAACTCAGTTTGGATGCGAAAATTCTTTAATGAAGGAAGGTTGAATAATGAATCACGGACTAGATGCTTGTGCCGAAAGTTTATTTGTATTTAATACCGCTCAAGCCGGCGCTAGGAGCCGTATGATAATGTCATTAAAGATGTCCACATGAACACCCACAATAGAAGCGTGTCTGGGATACAAATCATCACAGGGATCACTTTTGGTTCTTGTGATGTTTTTAGAAATATGTAGTCAGTATATTTGTCCCGTGGGATCATTTGAATTCTTGTCAATATGCCGGCATCATTTTCCACCAACCTTTTAATTTTGCGTTTATTTGTTGCCTGTAAATGATGAGATTTCGTCCCCGAGGCATGCCCTCTCTGTAAATATTTTTGATTGTAGTTTGGTGACTTTCATTTTTGGTGAAGAAAGAAGCTCTTGTTCGGTGTCAGGCCTCACAGGTATTTGTTTGGGCCGCTTTTTTCTGTCTGATATATCACATAGTCCATTATTTACCATCAGATGTCTTAATACATCGGTGCTAGGGGCCGTGTGGTCCTGTCATTCAAGATGGCCACATGAACATCTACAATAAACGCGAGGCTGGGATACAAATCATCACAGCGATCTCGTTTGGTTCTTGTGCTGTTGTTAGAAATGTGCAGTCAGTATATTTGTCTGTGAGGTCATATGACTTCTTGTCCGTACGCCGGTATCATTTCTACCAACATTTGCGTTTAATTGACAAAAAAGATAGATGCGAGTTTTCGACATTGTAAGGTTTGCTCTGAATTTTCTGTTGATTATACAAATGGATTGTCATTTTCTGTCGTATTTGCTATCCATCTAGGATAAATACCGGTAACAATTACAGATAATTACAAGCAGATATCTATCACATGCCTCGAGACATTATCCAATTAACAAGAATTTCCTTTGAATTACAAGCGTCTAGTCCGTCATTCATAATCCAGCCGTCGTCCATTAGAGAATATCCGCGTCCATAATCCAAAGACCTATTCCATTTTCCACATAACAGTATTAGCACCAAATTCAAAAAGACAATCATAGTATACATAAACATAGGCTTGTTTCCTGCAAGAGAGAAGCGGTCAACAGTTTTCAATGATGCCGGCAAGACATCATGATGTTCCAAAAATATCAAATCCGTATCGCTGATCAGTATTCTTAATCCATAATATTCGTTGTAAAGTCGTCATCTAAAGAATGATGTATCTCAGTCACGCTTTGATTGCGACTGTTCATATGAGTACCATGAGGATCTTGAAGTACATGGGTTCATACGGCCCCTAGCCCCGGGTTAAGCGGAATTAGACACAAGTTACGAAACGTAGCGCCATAGATCTTGCACGCTACGTTCGTATTTTGCTATCAGCATGCGATATGTATCGCCAAATTTGAGAAACTTTGAGTGGAGGCGCTTGGTGGAATAGCCCTGTTTTATAAGTTTCTGCAACAATGTTTTGTGACGTCGATTAAAATCATCACATTTAACACAGGATCTAGCAAATGCTACTAAGCGAGATATGTATACGCCATATGCAGGTCCCACTGGAATATTACTATCCAGAAAGGGATTTGATTGCAGAAATTATTTTCCATAATTATTTTGACATTTATATTTCTAAAGTCTAATTTTTGAATTTAATTACAGAAATGTTGGAAAGAATTTATTGTAAACTCATTCCACCTAACTTAGGAATCACCGGCATCATTTGGCAGGCAGACTAGCACAACTTCATCAACATCAGACCATTCTGTAAACAGTCACTTCGGAACTGGAGATAGCAATAACCATTATCGGAGACTTGAGCCTCTGTGAGACCTGATGGTTTAGCCATCAGGGAGACCTGGTGTTACTAGTCCCAGGGAGACCTGGTGTTATTAGTCTAACTGTATGTGCCGTTCATTCCGTTATATACAATGCTAGACGTTACAATGTCAAGTTAACCCACCATAAATGTCCTTACAGATTCGGTACAATTATGACTAGCAAATCACAAATCTGTCGCATTGTATAATTCATTCGTCAAAACCAAGGTTAAATCATTACACTTACATAAGCGGTTTCTACGTTATCTGTATAAATCTGAACTTACATAATTAATTCTCACAAATAGTTGTGTTTGCAATAACCGACCTGAAGGGTCATGGAATAGTATTTCGGGAATAGTTTTGTCAAAACACATCACAATATGCACACAGATTTATATAAAATTGGTAAATGAAAAGTCAAAATTTATACATTTATATGATGGTCAAGAATCGACATCTTACATATCTTTTATCCATTTATATGGTGGTCAAGAATCGATATTTCACAACGTGACTACTGTGAAATCGAAAGTGACATTGTGTTTACGTGTGCGGTTCACTTACCTGATAAAATTCAACGCTGGAATTTTCCTAGAATGAACTACAATAATCCGAGAGACAGACAATGCCTCGAAATCCCGGTGAAGTTATCTCAAACGATCTGTCGGGACGGCGAAAGGAACCCTGGTGGAGCTCGCTTGCTTCGCTGTAGATGACGTCAGTCAGGAATCCGGAAGTCAACATTGAAGAATATGCAGATGAAGGACAGTGAACTTTGCGGTCGTCGTATGAATTAGCTAGAGAGATTTGGAAGCTGAGATTTACCAGTTACGTCAGTTATGAATTATGGTTTGTTCCTCCATAGCCATATTTATCCAGCGAAGTCCAGATGAACTGGTCGGGGAAGTGTATTTGACAATAAAGAGGGCGCTGGCATCGTCGACTTCTGTTTCTACCTTTATCTGCAGGAGAGCGTTCTGTTTCTACCTTTATCCGCAGAAGAGCGGTAGCCCTATATAAACCGGACTCCCGCTGAAACGAGGCAGACCAGCACGTGAGAGGACGCATAATTTTAGAAGGGAAAAGAAATCTAATACATTGCCGGGCCAGGCCGTGATCAGGCCGCCGAATTCTTGCCGCCGCCGGGCCGAGACCAGGCCGCCGAATTGGAGAAAAGCCGCCGCCGAATTCCATAGGATCATAGCATACATTTACACTCACTTACATTCATTGTCCGGGCTGCGTTTACTCTACTTCTATCTCTACCTGACTCAACCGTATTGTACAGTTGTGCGGGTACGGCACTGGGAAAATAGAGTATAGACACTTATCGTTAACGGTTATTTCTAACTCTACCTGACTCTCGTCCGTATTACACAGCCGTGCAGGTCTAGCTCCGGGAATTAACTAACGGCGTTAGTGTTGATAGCGTGGCCATACCTTAACTGCATCTCTACCTGACTCAACCGTATTGTACAGTTGTGCGGGTACGGCCCTGTGGTTAATGGTATCGATAAAGCTGTAGCCGGTAGGAGATGCTCGTCTCTGTGAAGAGGGTACAGCTAAACCAAATCAAACACAAATCCTACATAAACAATTATCCATGCACACACGTACTTAAACACACAACCTACGGGTTGAGATACATTCACGCTAACACTCACAAGCTAGAGGCTTAGGTCTAGAGCTTGATGTATATACCCCTACCCAATAAATCGTACCATGAACGATTATCCACTCACACCCCCATAAGCATACGTTCTCTGACAACCGTGTACATACATTGATAATTCACGGCCAATCATTTATTAATACTGTCCCATACAGTAGTATATAAAGGGGGAATCCATGACCAGATGCCCATCTATTGTGGATGACCATACAGTAGTATGTGAAGAGGGTTCATAGACCAGGTGACCATACAGTAGTGGGAAAAGAGCGTTACTAGACCAGGTGCCTACCCATCCACCGTGTGTTATCGATATCCGATTCTATGTGGACCGTGTAGCCGTGAACTCTAGCATTGATGATTCGTCCTTGGAGCCGGGCCGCGGAGTGAGTCGCCGTGGGCGAAGTCGCTGAAGCCTGGGGGTTTATTCCCACGAGGGGTGCCGTCTGCTGCTGTGGTGAGTCGTGCAGTTGAATAGTCCTGCGGTGTTACAGAGAGACGGGCCGGTGCCGTAGAAGCCTTTGTACTGTGATAGTACTGTCGTACCCAGACCGTCCGCATCCATTGACAGTTACCAACGCTTGGAGGGGCCAGGTCGTGTAAGACGAGACACGACGACGACGAGAAGTCCATACAGCCCGAGGGAAGAAGACCGGGGGAAGGAAGACACACGCCGGACATAACCACGAAGGGCCAGGTCGTGTAAGACGAGACACGACGTCAAGTCCATCCATACGGGATTGGACGAAGACCTGGGGAAGGAAGATAGAAGCTGGACCCAACCACGAGAGAACCGGTCGTGAACAGACTGTGGCTGTGACCAGGCCTGATCGCGATATAGCTAGGGCTACATAATTTTGTATATATCTTTTTATTATATTGGGCTTCGGTTAAAGATAACTATAAGAATACAGGTAAATCTAATTCATAGATCAGGGATCTTCTTTTCAAGGACTGTACGTTACCGCGATCTAAATTCTGTATACCTGCTCATACAGTTATATGTCAGTATTGTATTAATTTGCTTTGGTTGTCATTACACGTCTTCCTTTCCAACCTCCTCCATCCAGACAAGGTGACAGGTTGAATCGAACTCCCTCGTTGGCCAAGATCAGTGCACGAGTGCGTTCCCGGTAGCCTGACAGTATGTCTTGGGGACCCTGCGCTCTTGTGGATCTGAAACATCCATTCCCCGCAAAAACGTTTCAACTGGTGGCAGCGGTGGGATGGCCAACATCTGGGAGACGAAGGAAAGGAGACCAAGCCTGGCGGATAACATAGATCCGGACCAGACAACCATGAATATAACTGGAGATTTCGGCGCCGAGTTACGACAATCGGGAGCCGTGGGCCAACCACCTGACGGAAGAGGAGCCCGACCGAAATTCTCCACGACGCCGAGTCCACGGGAACGACGTGAGACTGGAAGAGGCGTGGGTTCCGGGCGATCAACCACAGCAACACTGGGTTATGAAAATCCTCTTGACTTGTCCACGCTAGAACTGGAATCGGTGCTGTTGGCACCACCGGCAGACCTGACACCACCTTTACCGGATATTGCTCCGAAGATCGACGGAGAGGGCGTGAGCCAGTACATGAACAACCCGACGTTGACCTGAGAGGAGAGATAGAAGACCATCGTAGCGCCATCCACGTATTGTGTACATCGGTGACCTCCATGATGGGACAGATGTCCACGATACTGAGAAATCAAAGTTCCAGTTACGAGATGACTCAAATGAATAGTGAAGATTGCAGCCATTCTGGTCCGGCTGGACTGGAACGAGAGCAGCGGGCCGCAGAGACGCCACTACGGGGTCGTGCTGAATCTGAAACTGGGACGAGACCGAGGCGAGACGGGTCACCGCCAAGGAGAAGCCGAGATGAACCACCTTCAGTTTCATGGGATCAGCCGTTACAGACGTCCACGCCCATGGAGGGACCTAGACAGCCGAAAACAACAATGGTCAAGGCCGCTACCTACGACGGTACCACGCCGTGGCGAGACTATTTGGCTCAGTTCGGGCATTGCGCCGTTATAAATGGGTGGACGTACCAGCAACAGGGCCATTACCTGGCTGTCGCTTTACGAGGGTCGGCACAGCAAGTTCTAACCAGCCTTAAGTCTACGCCGGGGAGTACCGACTACGACCGTTTAAAGGGAGCCTTGGAGAAACGCTTTTCCCCTCCGAATCAGATGGACCTGTACAAGTCGCAGCTGAAGTCTAGACACCGTGAGAGAGATGAAGATCTTCCTGGCCTGGCTCAAGCATTAATCCGCGTGGCACAGCTGGCTTATCCTGATGCCGGAGATAACATTCAAGATATCCTAGCAAAGAATCAGTTCCTGGACGCCATTGGTGATGAGCTGGGATTTCAAGTCTGGCAGACCCGACCCAAGAACTTGGATGCGGCAGTGCATGCGGCCGTGGAAATAGAAGCATTCAAGAGATATCGTCGACATGAAACATGGGCAACAACCAGAGCTGTTCATGGTGAGAAAAAGATGGGAACGGAGACTCAGCGGATGAGAGAAATGAAGCGGTTATTGGAACAGCTTCAGCGAGACACTCAATCACCGCGACAGCAAAAGTCACGAAGATACCGGTCGAGATGGGGACATAGTCGTGGCCGACAACGATTATACGGTAACCGAGACTAGACACCAAGGTGCTGGACATGCGGTAAACATGACCCTTATCGAGCGAATTGCCCCGAAGGCCATAGCCAAGACGGTCCCCGACCGCTGGATCCACCAAAACCGTCTTTGGCGGCACCCACATTTCAACTGGTGGTGGACGATACGAGAACTTTTCCTCACAGTTACAAGCCTGGTGACCAGGTTTGCTTGAGAGAGCCTTTTGTTGTGGAAGAAGCTCTGACTGATGTGACATATCGCGTCGCAGACGAGACTGGTGGCATCCGTGTATTCCATCGTGATCTATTAAAGCCCTTCTACACCAGAGAGACGTCGGATATTGAGACCACAGAGTCTGCGGAGAAGGATGGTGATGTCGAATCTGAGAACGACTCGGAGCCCGCGACGGTCTTTCCACGTCCGGTGGAGCACCCAGTCGCAGTGAGATACCCAAAACCTCGGCAGACAAGGAGTGGACGGAGAACCCGTCGTCCTTGAAGACTGGCAGATTACGAAGTTGAATTACCGCCTGATCCCCATGTTGAAGTCGAGTCGCCTCTTTTGGAAGAGCAGATGGCCTTGCCGGAGACATGGAGTCCTCCACGGACGACTCGCGGACGTCGTATTCAGCGACCGGGGCGTTTCAACGGCTACGTTTTAGCCTGCCAGTGAACAGGAGATGCACGACCGTACGGTCGAAAAAATACGGTTGTTGACCGTGATCGTCGAGGGATGACCTGTGGTCCAGGGCCGACCTGCAGGTACTCCTGCGGGCGACGAACGCAGGATGGGCGATTCCGAGGCTTTACTGCCTGAGATGCATGAGACAGCTGTGGCCTGCAGTGAACCTGATGTCCATTCCACCTGACGACGACTTGGCCAGGGAGTCAAGAGGACCGTCGCCCTGTAATCTTTTTGTATATACGCTGTACATATGTTCTGTTCTGCACTCCCGTGCTGCTGGTAGCGTGACGAGAGACATGACGAGGGCGTCAAGTTCTTCGAAGGCGGGGGTAGTGTAACGAAAGTGCAGAATGCAAGCGACCCCTTGGGTTCCACTTTAATAAATCACTGCTGGTGTTTCGACACGTGACTACTGTGAAATCGAAAGTGACATTGTGTTTACGTGTGCGGTTCACTTACCTGATGAAATTCAACGCTGTAATTTTCGTAGAATGAACTACAATAATCCGGGAGACAGACAATGCCTCGAAATCCCGGTGAAGTTATCTCAAACGATCTGTCGGGACGGCGAAAGGAACCCTGGTGGAGCTCGCTTGCTTCGCTGTAGATGACGTCAGTCAGGAATCCGGAAGTCAACATTGAAGAATATGCTGATGAAGGACAGTGAACTTTGCGGTCGTCGTATGAATTAGCTAGAGAGAGTTGGAAGCTGAGATTTACCAGTTACGTCAGTTATGAATTATGGTTTGTTCCTCCATAGCCATATTTATCCAGCGAAGTCCAGATAAACTGGTCGGGGAAGTGTGGTAATTTGACATTAAAGAGGGCGCTGGCATCGTCGACTTCTGTTTCTACCTTTATCTGCAGGAGAGCGTTCTGTTTCTACCTTTATCCGCAGAAGAGCGGTAGCCCTATATAAACCAGACTCCCGCTGAAACGAGGCAGACCAGCAGAAACTCCAAGGTGAGAGGACGCATAATTTTAGAAGGGAGAAGAAATCTAATACATTGCCGGGCCGGAGAAGGGCCGTGATCAGGCCGCCGAATTCTTGCCGCCGCCGGGCCGGGACCAGGCCGCCGAATTGGAGAAGAGCCGCCGCCGAATTCCATAGCATCATAGCATACATTTACACTCACTTACATTCATTGTCCGGGCTGCGTTTACTCTACTCCTATCTCTACCTGACGCAACCGTATTGTACAGTTGTGCGGGTACGGCACTGGGAAAATAGAGTATAGACACTTATCGTTAACGGCTATTTCTAACTCTATCTGACTCTCGTCCGTATTGCACAGCCGTGCAGGTCTAGCTCTGGGAATTAACTAACGGTGTTAGTGTTGATAGCGTGGCCAAACCTTAACTGCATCTCTACCTGACTCAACCGTATTGTACAGTTGTGCGGGTACGGCCCTGTGGTTAGTGGTATCGATAAAGCTGTAGCCGGTAGGAGATGCTCGTCTCTGTGAAGAGGGTACAGCTAAAACCAAATCAAACACAAATCCTACATAAACAATTATCCATGCACACACGTACTTAAACACACAGCCTACGGGTCGCGATACATTCACGCTAACACTCACAAGCTAGAGGCTTAGGTCTAGAGCTTGATATATATACCCCTACCCAATAAATCGTATCATAAACGATTATCCACTTACACCCCCATAAGCATACGTTCTCTCACAACCGTGTACATACATTGATAATTCACGGCCAATCATTTATTAATACTGTCCCATACAGTAGTATATAAAGGGGGAATCCATGACCAGATGCCCATCTATTGCGGTGACCATACAGTAGTATGTGAAGAGGGTTCATAGACCAGGTGACCATACAGTAGTGGGAAAAGAGGGTTACTAGACCAGGTGCCTACCCATCCACCGTGTGTTATCGATATCCGATTCTATGTGGACCGTGTAGCCGTGAACTCTAGCCTTGATGATTCGTCCTTGGAGCCGGGCCGCGGAGTGAGTCGCCGTGAGCGGGGTCGCTGAAGCCTGGGGGTTTATTCCCACGAGGGGTGCCGTCTGCTGCTGTGGTGAGCCGTGCAGTTGAATAGTCCTGCGGTGTTACAGAGAGACGGGCCGGTGACGTAGAAGTCTTTGTACTGTGATTGTACTGTCGTACCCAGGCCGTCCGCATCCATTGACAGTTACCAACGCTTGGAGGGGCCAGGTCGTGTAAGACGAGACACGACGACGACGAGAAGTCCATACAGCCTGAGGGAAGAAGACCGGGGGAAGGAAGACACACGCCGGACATAACCACGGAGGGGCCAGGTCGTGTAAGACGAGACACGACGTCAAGTCCATCCATACGGGATTGGACGAAGACCTGGGGAAGGAAGATAGAAACTGGACCCAACCACGAGAGAACCGGTCGTGACCAGACTGTGGCTGTGACCAGGCCTGATCGCGATATAGCTAGGGCTACATAATTTTGTTTATATCTTTCTATTATATTGGACTTCGGTTAAAGATAACTATAAGAATACAGGTAAATCTAATTCATAGATCAGGGATCTTCTTTTCAGGGATTGTACGCTACTGCGATCTGAATCCTGTATACCTGTTCATAGAATTATATGTCAGTATTGTATTAATTTGCTTTGGTTGTCATTACAGGTCTTCCTTTCCAACCTCCTCCATCCAGACAAGGTGACAGGTTGAATCGAACGCCCTCGTTGGCCAAGATCAGTGCACGAGTGCGTTCCCGGTAGCCTGACAGTTTGTCTTGGGGACCCTGCGCACTCTCTTGTGGATCTGAAACATCTGTTTGTAGTTTAACTCAAGGTTCTGGGCAACATGCGTCGTTCTCTGTGCCGGTCGTAGTCAATATAATAATCACCTTCGACATTTCGCGGAAATCCGTTTGTAAACGTTCTCTCCGTTATTGTCCCTCCAAGTCTCTGTAGAAATGTTTATATTTGACGCAGCACTAGATAATTCGCTGTAAATTATGATGTATGTTCTTTTTTCTTAACATATTAAATAGGATAGGATAGGATAAGCTTTATTTAGAGTCGGGTTTACAAACATATAACATTAGCCCATGAAGGCAATTCATGCCGACTGTTTTAAAATAAAGAATTTCCATAACTGAGGAAACATATTAAAATAATTTACAAATTCAAAATAATATTAAGATATTGAACATACACTAAATTGGCACTATCAGTTGTGTAATACAGACTAGAGTTGGTCCTTTTAAAAATTCAATATTTTAAAGCTGAAGCATTATAACAAGCCGAATTACAAGCGTCCGGTCCGTCATTCATAATTCAGCCGTCGTCCATCAGAGAATATCCGCGTCCATAATCCAAAAACCTATTCCATATTCCATATAACAGTATCAGCACCGAATTCAAAAAGACAATCAAGTATACATAGGCTTGTTTCCTGCAAGAGAGAATACAACTGTGTGTCCCGCTCCATGAACGTAACTGATTTCTAAACTCTCCATACCTTGTGCTTGCACGAGCGTGGTTTGGTAAAAAAAAAATACTACTACAAACTAAGAGCTTTCGACACCAACCAGCCGACAAGTACATCGTCTTGTTATGCTATATAAAAAAATTAATGTTATAGTCCCTTCTGCATTGAATACACACCTTTCTCCACTCACACACACGTGACAAAAATCCATATTATATACGTCATGTTGATCTATTCACACCAAACCGGTGCCGCATTGAACTCTTCTCAGATGCGTTTTCCCTGCTTCAGTTCGCCACTGGAATGCACTACCTTCCTCTGTGAGGAACACCAATTAATAAAAATCTATCCCATACCTATCACTATATTCTGTAAAATTATATAGGCACAAGGATACAGAACATATCACTCTGTGCATCCGAAATGCTTGCAGTAACTTGAAAAGACACTTGTTCGATGATCATGTAAGTGATAATGCGAAATGTAACTGCGGCTGCCTTGACGAAACTGTTGAGCACTTTTTCTTTCACTGCCCCCTCATTACCACTCAAAGACAACTTTTGATTGCTAATCTGTTGGACAAATATGACGATCCTTATTCTGTCACTTGTTCCGATCTCGTCGCCGGAGATTGTGATGAAAGTATAGCAAAAAGTATTAATATCCAGTTATATCTGGGAGCTTTTTTCATAGACATCAACAGGTTTCAATGCTGACACTTCCTCCGTCCAATACTATATTCCAACAGAACAGAATTAATGGATATCACGGTATCCTGCCATATACGTATCGTAATATGTACATATTCTTGTATGGTATGTGTATTTATTGAATAATAACTGTTTGTGTATACGACTGGGACACACACTAACGAGCTATGGTTCATTGTGTTTCCACTGATTCCAAATATTCTGCTTAAACCAAGAGCTTTCGTTCCTCTTATCGGCGCCCACATCAAATGAACACAAAATAAAATTGATATTGTTCACGTGTCGACTTCAAATTAATCAATATTTTCGAAACTTGTATAATATCAACTTCAAATTAATTTATATTTACTTAGAAACGCCCCGACAAGCGGTCGAAATCTAATACATAAACATCGTGTATCATATTTAATACTCGTATCATTTTACCAGTCTCGTTCGATCTGCAAATCTATTGTGTACATAGAAAAGTGTTCGTCTACATAGTCAACATTGTGTGCCTTCATCGTAATGATACTTTATTGTCTCCACATGAACAGCTGCAATAAAAGCGTGGCTGCGATACTGAGGTTTCGTTTCCCAACCATCGTATTCTCGGGTCTGAATGTGAGGTACCGGTACCGAGAGATTGAATCATATGGTTGCTTTTTAGTCGTCAGACGTCGTCAATTTTTCCCACCTCTTGCATATCGCTCCAATTCAATAGTTTTAGGGGTTTCAAATTCTTGGTCCCAAATTCGTGATCTCAAATTTTGCAAAGTTTGAATATTATCCCATATTAGGCGTAAGATCTGCAAAGCGTGACTGGGAACAAGATTTAGTTTGGGACAAGATTTGGAACAAGTTTATGTTAGACCACTACTGTTGATTTCAATTTTGTGTAATGATAAAATAGTAGCAATTTGCAATCGTCAAGAAGTAAGTCTGAAAACACCGCACACAGGTGGGGAATCCCCGTCAATATTGATCATGGATAAATTAACTAAAGGCTTGATGACGGCTCAGCGCATCACAGTCGACATGAGATGTTCGAATATGTAAAGGAGAAAGGCCGAGTAACTGTACATTCGTGAAAAAGAATCGAGGAGGCGCGAAGCGCCGAGTCGATTTTTTTCACGAATGTACAGTTACGAGGTCTTTCTCCAACTTAAACGTTAGTCCAACGATACTGTATTTACTTCTTCGTCTTACACGAATAATGGCAAGGCTTTGGTGTAAGACCTCCCGTTGAAAAGGTAATATCCTGGACAAAAGACTGACAATACAACTTGCAGCAGATCCTTTGTCAATTATATTTCGTGAGTCTTACACCAAATCGTTGCCCGAATAATGAAATGAGCTATGTCAAACCGAACAAATTGCCATGATATAGGCCCAGGTAATTACATGTGTGGAACCATTCGAACAAGAACTGCAAAGGGCCAAGTACGCACACTGTACCCGATTGACGGCGTCCTACATGATGGACAGTCCATCACATGGGAAGGAATTTACGCATTTGCACACGAAACAAAACTTCCACAACCCGTTTGACTGGTCCGTATCTCTCACGTTATCTTTACAAAGATTTGTAACAAAAACATATATGTAATTGATATATACGTGTCACAATCTACATTACGTTAAACGCATATGAAGCAAAACATGCAGACATACAAATGACATATCCCTATGTCCATACGCATGATCTCATACCAGGCCCAAAATTAATGGAATGTCTGACAGGAATTCACGTTTACCGGTACACATTTCACTTGTACCCACACATATACGTACGGCAGAAAATTAATGTGTGACCATATACAGACGCGTCACATTTTGACTGCTTAGTCTGCAATCAACGCCCAGCAGGCGACAATCAAAGATTAGGCCTATATTTGCGGCAGTCGCCGTTTTAATGTATGTATATCAGAAGGCATATAATGTAACGCTCACAAAAAGAAAATGTGATCGGATTCTGAGAAACTACAGTCCGCGACTGGATGACTCTTTCAATACCCATATTCCACATGTCACAATAAACTTTAACATAAATAAATAAACACTTCTCGGAGTTAAAGTTTTATGCCATTCCTACATGTATATGCAATTTGCACATTTATTACATTGTATTCGGCATGGTATCTTTCTGGGTTGTGTTTTTTTTTCGCTCGTCTACTTTTTTCCTACAGAACATTATTAGTTCCACCTGTTAGTTCTGGCTGAATTAAGTAAGTCGAATTCGCTTGTTGCAGTGCTGTTTGGGTTTGTCATTTGTAC